>VSMD01032349.1:1112-42937 GCA_008750895.1 Mirza zaza | reverse complement strand
TACAAGAAAGACACCTGCACTCGAATGTTTATAGCAGCACAATTCATAATCGCAAGGCTGTGGAAGCAGCCCAAGTGCCCATCAATCCAAGAATGGATTAATAAAATGTGGTATATGTATACCATGGAGTACTATTCAGCTCTAAGAAACAATGGTGATATAGCACATCTAATATTTTCCTGGTTAGAGCTGGAACCCATACTACTAAGTGAAGTATCCCAAGAATGGAAAAACAAGAACCACATATACTCACCAGCAAACTGGTATTAACTGAGCAGCACCTAATTGGACACATAGGTACTACAATAATAGTGTATTGGGCAGGGGGACGGGGGGGATGGGTATATACATACATAATGAGTGAGAAGTGGACCGTCTGGGGGATGGTCATGCTGGAGACTCAGACTTGTGGGGGGAGGGTGGGAAAGGGCATTTATTGAAACCTTAAAATCTGTATCCCCATCATATGCCGAAATAAAAAAATAAAAAAATAAAAAAAATTATAAAATACAAAATAAAATAATAATCTCATAGTTAAAATTGAAATGAGAGAATTACATAGGCACCAGAAATTTTCTTTGTTTCTTTCTACCTTTTATATTTTGGAATGCTCCATTAAAACTAATAGATTCTGATAACTTAGAAGAAAAGAAGGACCTACCCTTACACAAAGTTACTATAAAAAGTTTTCATGCACAAAAAATAGTACCTACCATATTTATCCTATGATCAGATTTATACCTATCAACTCTGAATTTTTAGAAGAACATTGTAAGGAAAGGATTATTCCTAAGCCACTTTTAAAAAATGAACAAAATATCAGGGTCTCAAAGATATATTAGCACCCCAGTGTCTATTACAGCACCATTAACAGTAGCCAAGATATAGAAACAACCTAAATGCCTGATGGATGAATGGATAAAGAAAATATGGTAAATACATAGAATGGAATTTTATTCAGCCTTTAAAAAGAAGGCAATCCTGCAATACATAACAACATGGATGAACTTTGAGGGCATTATGTTAAGTGAAATAAACTAGACACAGAAAGAAAAATACTGCTTGATTCCACTCATGTGATGTATCTAAAATAGCTAAACTCATAAAATCAGAGAGTATACTGGTTGATTCAAGAGGCTGGGATGTGGAGAAAATGGGGAATGCTAATTAATGAGCATAAAGTCTCAATTATACATTACTAATAAGTTTCAGAGATCTGTACAACATTGTCCCTATAATTAGCAATACTGTATTTGTACACTTTAATATTTTCTATAGCATAGGTCCCATGTTAAGTGTTCTTACAAAAGAAAAGAAAAAAACAGAACAGAACATAGTTTTGACAAATTTTGTGTGTATCACAAAATAGATGATAATGTTCTATGGTATTTCTTTCCTAACAATTTTCAACACATCTTTTTTTTTACCTAAAATAAAATGTCAACTAAAAATATCCAAACAGCAAAAGAGTTAGCAAAATATGCAGTAATATATCCTAAGTCACACATTTACTAAGTAGCAGAACCAGAATTACAAGCCAAAGTCAGACTGATTAGCAATTGTGTGTTGTGCGTGCGTGTGTGTGCATTCATGCATGCTTAGGACTTTTTAATTTCATGAAATCAAAGGACAGCTATGAGTACATTTTCTACATAGAGGAAATATATCTTCCCCACCCAGCAAGCATAAATAGAACCATGTAATCTCTATCTCTTTCTCTCCCTCTCTCCTTCTCTCACAGTCATAGTCATATGATCTTTCCCTGCCCCATGACCACAAAAGATTCTGTGCTTTTCACTTTCTGTGCTTTGTGAAGAGGAAATTTGACTAGTCAACATAAAATCATTCACCTTGTCACTGATGTGAAGAATTCTAATAAGTAAATGACCAAGTTCTCTTGATCCCCTCCCCACTACCAATCTTGAAAATAAAACATGTTTTTTTTTAAAATTATAGTTTGGATATGCTAATCATTTAATTATAAAACTTTGAAAATAAAATAAGTGTGCTAAAAAGAAAAACAAGTATCATAAGGTCATTTCTAATAAAATCACCACTGATAAACCTAGCACACTATAAAATGAGATGTCTCAAAGTCATGAGAAAAACAGAATGTGATAAAAAATTTTAAAAGTATAAGTCCTATAAAGATATATGACAGTAATAAATTATCTAAGTGATTAATATTGTTGGATATGCTAGGAGAGATTGGTCAATGTTTAACACAAAGTCATAGTTGAGCCTTTTGTGTTTCTACAGTTGTATCTTTTGCTTCATGGTGTGGCATGGCTGGGGTTATTCCATAGAAGTTAGTAGAAGGGAAGAAACAATAAATATCAGAGCAGAAATAAATGAAATAGAGACTAGAAAAACAATAGAAAAGATCAGAAAAATTAATAGTTGGTTTTTTAGTAAGATAGATTGGCTTGTTCTTGAAATCTACTGATATTCCACAATATGTGATTCAGATTTAGTGAATAGCATTTAATGAATGGACATTGTCTTAACTTTTTCTTTCTTTTTTTTTTCTTCCTCGTTAAGTGAATGAACAAAACTGGCAAATAACTTCATGTATAAATGTTCTTAAAGTCTAGAAAAAAAACTTTCTTAGGAACTAATTATAACTCAAACACAGGTAGTAGAAGGCATCTTAATACTAGGCAGTGAGAGAAAGTAGAAAGTCAAAGAAGATTTCGTAAGATGGGAGTGAGGAAAAGGCAGAAAAGCTGCCTTTAATGAAAATGAAAATATTATTTTGTTTATATGGGGAAGTGGATGGATTTAGGAAAATAATAGTAAAATAAAGGTTATAATAGTCCAAGTAAGAGAAAGACATTTAAAACATTTAAGTAAAAAAAAATACTAATCACTTTTCTTTCACGTTCTTCTCACGGGATATTAAAACTGAAATTGACCCAAGAAATGTTTGCCAAATCATTTATGTTCACTTCTCTGTAGCCTTTTGTACTCCTAAAAAGGAAGCTATAGTATCACTTATGATTCACACATATGACTATGTAAATATTTTTCCTAACATTTTATGTAACATTTATTAAAATAATCACTAAGAAATTCTAATAGATTCAAAATACAGACTTCAAATATTAGTTTTGACAATGGCCTAATCTTTTTCTCCAACAAAAATAAAATTCCTCTCACAAATGGTCTTTCAGTCAGTGAGTATAATAAGTTTCACCAAGGCAAAGGCTCTTTGTCTATAAATCTTAATCTACTTTTGTACACTATTAAAATATCCTCTTAGTAAAAGGTGGGAAAAGCTCCATATAATTGCTTTTCTTTACTAAGAGCAATTCTTTCACTTAAACTTGAGTATTGTATCTCAAATTAATAATGTCCAACATTTGTCATATATTTAATATTACTTCAAAAATTTGTGAGAACTTCACATAAGCCAATAACGTAATATATTCAAAATATATTTAAAAAGAGAAATTTTATTTTGAGCCTCAAATTGTTTGTTCTCTCTCTCTTCCCCCCTATTCCCTACTCTCATCCTCAGTCTCCTTGTCTCCCTTGTTCACTTGTTCACTTGCACACACACATACACACAGTGAAAGTTGTCATGAACAGAAAATCGTCTTATTTAAAATCCCTATATTAGAGGGCAGCAAAGTTTGTGTATCCATATATACTCATCTACTTGTGGTTTCTTCTCTGGGCTTATTTACTTCCTAGTTAGGTTTAATATCACTTTTCACCAATTCCTCCTTCATACATTTCTACCCTTAGTCAATAAGTGATAATTTTCGTCTCTACTTAATCTTATTGCTATTGAGGTAATCAAGATTCTTAGGGCAGTGAAAATTTCCAGGAATGTGTTTTCCATCACTTGAACACAGGCTTACCTCTACAGCTTTGGTAATGTCATTTACTAAAGTCATGTACTACCTAAAATATTTTCACCCTTTCCTTCACTTATCTAAGCTTCCTAAAGTGCAGTGTTCAAGATGAAATTACTCTGTGAAAACTGTCCAAGTACCTGTCCATGGACCATTGTGGGGTGCATAAACTGCAGATTCTTGAACTCCATTCAACAGGTTTATGATTCAGAGCTTCACAAACCTGTATTTTTAGCACCTCCCGAACCACTGAGGTTAGTTTGGAAAATAAAACACATACTGGAAATACAAGGTGGCATATCTTACCTCATTATTTCTCCTTTTATATGTAGATATTTTGTTAAAGTACTGTTGATGGAATTAATAATTTACAGTGAGAAAAGGAAGATGATGTAAAACTATCACAGCAGGTTTCATATTATAGGACCTGCTTCTAAAATCCTGGATGATTTATTAGGGTCTTCAGTTGCTGCTACTATAAGTATTGATGTTCATTCAATTTTGTCTTAGAATATGTAATGTAATGAGATAATTGTGCATATAATATAAATATGCTATGTATTAATTCATTTGGTCAATACATTTTGAGTACCTACTGTGTGTTCTAGACTCTGAGTCCTTTCCCTCTTGGAGTTTTCACTCATTAGGAGAAAACAACTTGCAAATATCATAATGTTGGTAGTGATAAATATAATGAGGGAATTATGTAAAGCTTGGAAAGGAGATAGAGAGCAATAGAGATAGAGCACAGAAGATAGGTTAGTCAGAAAGTATCTCTTTGGGTCCTGGTTAGGAAGTGAGACATATGCATATCTGGGAAAGAATCTTCCAGGAAGAGGGAAATCCATGTGTAAAGTTACTGACCTGCAAGTATGCTTGGCCTATTTGATGCAAAGCTAGTAGGCCAGTGTATATGGAGCTGAGTGATGGGGTTAAGAATAGGAAAGAGGATAAGATATCTCAGGAATAGATCATGCAGGGATTTTGGATTTTCTTCTATGTGTAAAGTAAAATTATTCCAGAACTTAGAGCTACTCCAAACATGTTCTATACTAAGTTTATAATTTTCTTAAGAGCAAATAACATGTGTCCCCCATGCTTGGTTCATTATCTCTCATTCTATAATAGTTACTATTGCTCAATAAGAATCACAGATTAGGATTATGGATTTTATCAGTGTTATCAGTATTTCAATTCCTTTGCTAGATTTTAGGCTAGCAAAGGAAACAAAAGGTCTTCTTAGACAATTATATGGTTCCTGCACATAGTAGGTGAACAGATTTAAAAACTATGTGTCCAATGACTTACTCCCTTTTATTACCAGTCTCATTATCTAGTTTGTGATTAAATGCCTCTTCAAAAAGAGAGCTCATTATCCCCCAAAGTCTTTTTATTGCATTTTGGGATATTTATTAATATAATAAAGTATTCAGACATCACACATGTTCCCATGAATTTCAACAAGTTAATTTGCACTATACTTTTAATTTTATAAATTATTATTTTTTTATGCTGGAAGGATTAATACCGCTAAACCAACTTCTTGAGGGATGACCATGTTTTTACTTTATATTTCCTTTTGTCTAGAGTTCCCGTTTTGACTCACAATGTCCATGTTACATGAGCAAATTGTTTAAGGTAGTGAAATTTAGTAACCAGATCTAGTCAACTGGCATAGATGGCACTTAATAAATATTAAGTGACTACTAACACATTTAAACAGTTGTCTTTAGCCTGCATATTATGATGTATTAGTAAGTTTCTCAACTAAAATCAGATTATCCTAATAAGAAGCTTTATTGTCGTTACTAGGACATAATCATTACTCAATAATTGTTTACTGAATGAAGAAATGAATATAGCTATTCATTTAACAGGAGGCTATTTAGACTTATTCCCTCAATTTTGCAAGGGTCATTGAGTAATAATGGCTTATTTCCCTAAAAATCAAGAGTGTAAGAATCTAGTTACTAAGTTGTTAAATTTCCAATGAAAAAAATAGCACCATAGCAGCAAAAGTTAAATATCTCATATATATCATACATATGTATGAACACACACACACACACAGACACACTATATATATTTATAATGAATTTGGAGTCCTAGTTATGGTGATGGGACTAGGGAAATAAATCTAAAAAGGAAAGTGCTGTTGGAGATAGGCCATATATATGACTTAGAAGAGAACATATATACTGTATGTGTTTAGTATTATTGGTAGTATATATGTTTTGTTGTAGGTATATAACTATATATATAAACACATACACACATATATACACACAATGCATAATTATGTTCTGTACAATATTTGCAACTTTCTCTTCTAACCTAACCATATCAAAGCTATCTTTACAACATGGTAATAAACATATATCTATAGCATGATTTTTAAAGGCTGAGTGATATTGCATTAAAAATATTTACCCTTAGTTTTACCAATTCTATAGTGATGAATATTCAGGTTGTATCTAAACTTTCACTCTTTAAAAAATGTTTTAACTATTCTTACATCATTGCACTCATCAGATTATTGCCCTTAGATAAATTTCTTGAGGTACAAATGGGTATCTAAAATTTTACATATTTAAATTTTGAGATTTATTGGAAAACAATATGCTCCAGAAGTACAGCATCCATTTAGTCTGTCATAAGTCCTCTTATAACTTTTGAGATTTGCTGTTTCCCTATGCTCTGGAAATTATCAGTGTTATCAGCATTTCAATCTGCCTATCTGGTAGGTAAAAATGATTTCCTTGTTTCATATTGTATATCTTTTATTACTGAGCAGGTAGAGTGTCTTTTTCTATACTTACTGATATATGGATTTTTTTTTCTTATTTTGTCATTTTGTGACATATATTGTTCATGAATTTTCCCATTGGGCTGTTCCGCTTTTACTTATTGATTTGCCAGAGTTATTCATATATGATGACTAGTAATCTTTTATATGTTATAAATGTTACAGAAAATTTCCCTAATTTATTGACTTTTAACTTTCTTCAAGGTCTTTATTGTATACTTTCTAACCAATATATGATACAACAAGAATTGCCTTAATAATTACCTTCACCTATTCAATAAATAACTACTATAGTCATAGACTATGAAATGGTAAGATTTTTAAGAGCTTATAGATACTTCATTTCACATTCATTCCTGGGTTCTAGGATCAAGTGGGCAATGAGCAATTAGTTAATTAATCATAATAGTATAGTGCTTCTGGCATACTTGGGTTCCTGAACTATTTGAAGTACCAAATAGTTAAAATGACTTTAATCATCCAGCTCACATGAAATTTAAATGATGAAATAGAAGTAAAAGAATCCATGGGCACATCTTATTTCTAATTCCATTAATGATCCAAATTTCCTCTTGAAATGACTTTTTGAGGTATTATAAAGTAAATTTTAATGTTTCAGAAAGAGAACTACATATCTCAGGAAGCAGATAATTGCCACTGGATTTAGCAATCTGACCCACAATATAGACATTTCTAATTAAAGTACTCTTCTTATAATGCTAATCTTTCAGCCAAAAATTTCCTTGGGATATGTTATAATGAAGATAAAATGCACTAAGATTTTAAATTAACCAGAGATCCCAGAGAAACCTAATAAATATTTTCATAAATGTTCACTATAAGTAAATTTTATTGTGAAGTAATCCCATTGTTATGTATAGCTATCATCATTGGCATCATTACACTGTGAATTACTGAACTAATAAAAATAAAGATTTAAAATGCTAATCTCACAAATCTGGATTTGATATAGGTTAAAAAGGAACATGGCTTTCTGTAACCAAATCAGCAGGTAAATGATGTGGAAATAAGGAGTCACAATACTATCAACTCATCTTTAATCCATTCAAAGATAGTTTTTTTCCCCAAAGATTTAATTCATAACATTTTCAAAATTAAAAAAAATGATTACTGCATTCTTATCAAAGCTTATCATGTACAAAATTGTTTATATGAATGCTAATTGTGTTGATTTTACAATCACTCCAAAGTAATTACTACTAAAAAAGATACTCCTTTGAAATAATTTATCTTTTTCTTTATGTTTACAAGTTTTTTTTCATTTACAAGTTTTAAGGGGTAAATTGTTAGTGAAAATAAAAAATTTGCCAGTAGATTTGAAACTCATCAAGATTGGATTTATCACATATATTACATTACAAAAGGCCTTATGTTGCTCTCAAAGTTTGGTAAGAAGTTTATGCTGATTATTTAAGCATTATTCCATGTTTTGCAATGATATTATTTGTAGACAAAGACCATAATATGTAAGTATAGGTGCTAATGTAGTTTTATATCAGGGATTATAATTAGACATGTACATTCTCTAATTATACACTTTAGGAAATATATGTGTATAAAATAAGTTTTCAATCAAGGTTGTCATACATCTTAATTTTGATGTAACCACACTTTGAATATTGTGTCATTAAAAAATAAGGTTAATTATTTTAATTAAAGAGTAATGATTAAAAATAATAAAATATCCCCCCAAAACAAAAGATTACAATAAATAATAAAATTAATGCAAAACAGAACATCAAATTATTTAATGAATGTAGAAACTAGAGGTTATTCTACAGAAAATGTTCTACAGACAATGTGGTGAATTAGCTTAAAATAATTACAATCCTAAAGAAGAAATAATATTTACTAAAATTTAAGGTATCAGTATCCTAGGTCCAATATTTCTACTGTCACGTTAGTTACATGATTTAGTATCTCTGAGGTACAGTTTCTTCATCTGTAAAATTAAGAATATGAAAGTTGTTCCATCTATTTAATACTCTTAGTATTAAATAACACATATAAATTCTTCCCAGGTAAATTTTTAATGATACTTGGCTATTGCAGAGCCTACTCTGTGATGCTTATAGGCAAAGACATTCGGAAACTTAGTTAATCAAGAGCTTAGGTATTTCAAGATCTGTACTAGCTTACTTAAAGCAAGTATAGTCAACTGCTAGGCACCATGCTAGCCACTTTTCTTAACTGATCTCTGTTCCTCATAAGAATCTTGTAGATTCTGACAGATTGTATTTATTTAAGATGGATACAGCAATACATTTCACCCTACATATTCTTACAATGTAACTAACATTGACACTTCTCCATAAAGAGTTGAGTTTATGTTTTTCCCTCTTGAATATGTGTGGAATTGTGAAGTTACACTGTGTCTTCTAAGACAAAGTCACAAAAAGCAATAAAGCTTATGGTTGGTACTCTTTGAATCTTTTGCTCTCAGAATCCAGACAGCATTTTTTGAGGAACTGCAGATTACATGGTGAGGTCATATATTAGGCGTTCCAGACAACTGCTCTGGCCGAAGTCCCAGTATTAGCCACCAGAGACACGTGAGTGAAGAAGCCTTCACAATGACTTTGGCCTCAGCTTTAGCTACTATCTTATTTCAACTGCATGAGAAGCCCTAAGCCCAGTAGAACCCCAGAATCAAGAGCCATAATTACAAAAGTGAATGTTGTTTTCATACGCTTCTAAATTTTCAGGTGTTTGCTACATTTCAATAGTAACTGGAGAACAAGATAAGTATGCCTATATTACACAGGTGAGCTAAGCATTACACAGGCATTCTAAGAGACTAAAAACTGAATCACACAGCAAACAGGAAGATGAATTAAAATTTTAACACACATTCTTATTTTCTCAAAAATTTATGTGATTTGTAAAAAGGGTATTAAAATAAATTTTTGGCAAAGATATTAAGATACCAAAAATAAGCCAAAAAAGGCATATTGAATCCACCCTACACAAGGAGATCCAAACAATCTATTAATGAACACAAATAAGTCCCCTTACTTGTTTAAACATTGTAACACAAACAGATTAGCTCAGTTCCATCCAATCATTCATTCAAACTTTAAGGACGCACAAAACCACATACAATGTAATAAACGTGAGTTAAATGAGATCTTTCGGAAATCCTTGTTTTGCAAAAATTGAGTCCATTTTTATATCATCTACACAGCTGCACCTTTGGAGCTATCTCAGTATCAAGAGACCCACGGGAAAACTCATTTTCCAGGAAGATTGGTTAAATTATGTATCATCTCTTCCAGAAACTCCAAGTATCTTTGCCAAATGTAAAAATGAACTTTCATTCTACGTTTTTGGATTTACATTATTTTTAAGATTATATCATAATTTGTAAATACAATTCAAAATGTAGGAACATTGACCTGTATTATTATAAATATTTCTTCACATTTAAACACTTATTGAGTGTCTGTTGCATAAGAAGGTCAATGAAGGCTTTTCTCACATATATTAATACTATGTGTTAATTATTTTAGCCACCATATAAAGTTAAAATTATCTTCATTTTAGAAATGAGAAAACTGAGGCATAGAAGGACAATGGTATATTCAAGTCCCACAGATGAACTAGTTTCCTTTCATACTTCTGTTTTCATCTCAAGAGAAGGCACAACTGAATCTCTTTGCTACAGAATACTCTTTAATCTTTTTTTGAAAAATGTGACCCTATTAAATTTGAATTATGTCTAAATAAACATGAATAGACTAAATAGGAGGACAAAACAGGAAATACATTTGTGACATACATGACAAAAAGTCCCTGTGCTCATACAGAAATATCATGTATGTATCCAGTAGAAAAATAACATTTCCACACTGTTCAAATGTTTTCATTTAGCCTAAGTTTTCTAATCTATAAGATAGAGTTAAATCTTCATAAAGTTGTTTTGAAAATGAGAAATAATAAATGTAAATTGCATACAATGCATTTAATACATTTCCAAAATACACATGCATCTGTCCAATAAATTATGTCTTTTGATCATACTATTCTTATACAATTTTGGTCATTAATGAGGGTTTTCCTTAAAGTAAGTCCTTTTTTTGAAGGTATATTGCCCAGCACTTTCTGTAATTATTATCGGAAACTGTTTGGTTAATAATATGTTCAAAATACATTAACACAGTAATATGATTATACTTTTTAAAGTATTTAAAGTCAGTTTAAATCTTTGGCAGTCTGTTTTGTAATTAGCAGTTGATAAGCGCATTTGAAATATTACAGTATATTTTTATTTAAAACTATCATTGAATTTAGTGTCTCTCTGAGGTAATAAGCTACAGACTATTATTCAGTGTAAACTTACACTGAATCAATTTTATAAGCCTCTACATTGTTGGACTATGAGTATAAGAATGTTTCAGTAATCTTAACATCATTATTTTTTAATTCAACCCCTGTTTATTTCCTTTACAGTGTTTCTCACAATTTATAGTCATTTTAGTTTCATTTTAAAATATTTTGATTTGCATTTCTCTAATGATTAGAGATGTTGAGCATTTTTAATATGTTTGTTGGCCATTATTCTGTCTTCTAACCCTAGTGAGATTGGCCTGTATCAAGAAATCCCAAAACAACAAATGCTGGCAAGGATGTGGAGAGACAGGAACACTCTTACACTGCTGGTGGGACTGCAAATTAGTGCAACCTTTGTGGAAAAGAATTTGGAGATACCTCAAACAGCTAGAAATAGAAATACCATTCGATCCAACAGTAGCATTGTTAGGCATCTACCCAAAAGAGCATAAGACACTCTATTATAAAGACATCTGCACCCAAATGTTTATGGCAGCACAATTCACTATTGCAAGGACATGGACACAACCCAATTGCCCGTCAATTCACGAGTCAATTATTAAAATTTGGTATAGGCTCACAATGGAATATTACTCGATTCTAAGAAATGACAGTGAGCTAGCACCGCTTATATTATCCTGGAATACGCTTAAGCCCATTATCCAAAGTGAGGTGACACAATACCAGAAAAATGAGCTCCACATGTACTCACCATCAAATTGGTACTGACTGATTAACATTATGGTGCTCAAATGGTGGTGGTGTTCACTAGGGATTTGGGGGTTGTGGGGGTAGGCCCACATCTGAGGGATGTGGTGAGCATTGTGGAGGGGAGGGGCAGATCTCTAACACTTGCTACGGAGAGGCAAGATATAAAATGCAACCAAAATGTTTGTACTCTCATATTTTCTTGAAATAAAATAAATAAAAAGAATAAGAGCTAAGGAAAAACATATTTTGCTCCTTTTCCCTCTATAAATTAAGCATTATGAAGACAAACAACATTTCCATCTTGTCCAGTGAAATAATTTCAGATCCTAGGAGAGTTATCTTAGATAATATATACTTAATACTTACTGGCTGAGTAAATGAATAAAATGTACATTTAATATGTCTGACTCAGAATCTGATTCTAAATAGAAGAATATTGTGTACATGAAATTTAAAAATTCTAAAACACTTCACATGATGTTACTTAGCCAGGTATGTTTCTTTCTGCCTTTATCCAAACATTAACAGAAATAAAAAGAGAAATATACAGGAATATAATACTAGTAGGAGACTTTACCATATTCTCACTAATATATATATATCAACCACACAGAAAATCAACAAATAAATAACAGGCTTGAACAGCAATACAGACCAATTGGACTTAACAGACCTACACAGAATATTCCCCCCAACTGTAAAACAATATATATTCTTCTCAGGCCACTACAGACCATAATCCAGGATAGATCATATGTTAGATCAAAAAACAATTCTTAAGAAAATGAAAAATATTGAAATCATACCAATTATCTTTTCCAACCACAATAGAAAAAAACTAGAAACCAACAACAGAAGGAAAACTAGAAAATACATAAATATGAGGAAATTAAATAGCATACTTTTGAATAAATGATAGGTCAAAGAAATAAAAAAGGGAGTAAGAAAAAATTCTCTTAAGACTAACTTGTACCTCCATAATATGATGAAATAATAAAAAAAAAAACACTAATGAAAACAAGAATACAAGTACCAAAACTTATGGGATGTAGCAAAAACTGTACTAAGAGTGAAGTTTAGAAAGAGAAACTCCTTTATTATAAAAAAAGAAAGATCTCAAATCAGTGACCTAACTTCATACTTCGAAGAACTAGAAAATGAAGAATTAAGCCCAAAGTTAGCAGAAGGAAGGGTACAATAAAAATCAGAGTATAAATAAATGAAATAGAGTCCAGAAAAAATAAAAGACATCAAAGAAACTAAGACTTGCTTTTTTAAAAAGATAAACAAAATAGACAAACCCTTAGCTAGACTAAGAAAAAAGAAAGAAGACTCAAATAAATAAAATCAGAAACAAAGGAGGAGATATTACAACTGTGCTATAGGAATAGAAAGGATCATAACAGACGACTATGAATGCCAACAAACTGGACAACTGAGGAAAATGGATAAATTCCTAAAAGCATAAAACCTATCAAGGCTGAGTCATGAAGAAATAGAAAATCTTAATAGACCAATACAAGTAATGAGAGTGAATCAGTAATTAGTAATTAAAACCGCCCACTAAAGAAAAGCCCAAGACTACCAAACATCAAAAAAATAATAGTAATTAATGCTAAGCCTTCCCAAACTCTTCTTAAAGCAACTGAAGTAGAAAGAACCCTTCCAAACTCATTTTATGAAACCATTACCCTGATACCACAGCCAGAAAAAGACATCATAAGAATACTACACATAAATACCTCTGATGAATACAGAGGCCAAAATCCTCAACAAAATATTAACAAACTGACTTTAACAGAACATTTAAAAGGAACATACACCATAACCAAATAGGATTGATACCTGGGGTGCAAGGATTGTTCAACATATGAAAATCAATTAGTGTGACACACCACGTTAAATGATAGAAAAACACGATATTCCTAATAGATGCTTAAAAGTATTTGACAAAATTCAACACCATTTTATTAATAAAAACAACAACAACAAAAAGAAATGACTCTCAAAAAATAGGAATAGAAGGAAATTGTCTCAACAAAATACTCAACAATGAGAAACTGAAAGTCTTTCCTCAGATCAGGAACAAGGCAAATATGCTCATTCTTGCCACTTCTGTTCAACACAGTAGAACAGCTAGACAGTTCCACACAGCTAGAAGTCCTAGCTACAGCAAGTAGGCAAGAAAAAGAAATAAAAGGCATCTATATTAGGAAGGAAGAATAATATCATCCCTGTTTTCAGATGACATGATATCATAAACAGAAAACCCTAGACTTCATAAAAAATTAGAACTGATAAATAAAATCAGTAATATTATAGGATACAAAATCAATAAACAAAAATCAGTTTGGTTTCTATACACTAATAATGAACTATCTGAATAAGAAATTAGGAAAGAAATCCCATTCACAATAGAACCAAAAAGGAAAAAATATATATAATGATAAACTTAACTAAGGAGGTCAAAAATTGTCCACTGAAAACTACAAAACATTGATGAAAGAAATTAAAGATACAAACAAATGAAAAGACATCCCCCATTCATGGATTAGAGGATTTAAAATTGTTAAAATGTCCATAATACCCAAAACAATCTACAGATAAAATGTAATGCATATTAAAATTAGGATGGTTTTTACACAAATAGAAAAAAAAATCTAAAATTCATATAGAACCACAAAGGATCATAAACAGCCAAATTAATCTTGAGAAAGAACAAAACTGGAAGCATCACACTTCTTGATTAAAAAATATATTACAAAGCTACATCAATTAAAACAAATTATATTGGCATGAAAACAAACTTAAAGACGAATGGAGCAAAATAGAGAGCCCAGAAATAAATTCAGACATATATGGTCAACTGATCTTCAACAAGGATGCCAAGAATACACAATGAGGAAAGCATATAGTCCCTTCAACAAATGCTTTGGGGATAACTGGATATCTACATGTAAAAGAAGGAAATTGGATGCTTATCTTATATCCTATACAAAAATCAACTCAAAATGGATAAAAGACTTAAATGTAAGACTTGAATCTATAAAACTCCTAGAAGAGAATGTAGAGAAAAATCTTTGTGGCATTCATCCTGGCAATGATTTCATGGATGTGACATCAAAATCACAAGCAACAAAAATAAAAATAGACAAGTGGGACTATATAAAACTAAAAAGCTTCTGCTTAGAAAAGGAAACAATCAAAAGCATGAAAAGACAACCTATGAAATGGGAAAAATATTTCTAAATCATATAACTGATAAGTTGTTAATTTCCAAAATATATAAGAGACTCCTATAACCCAATAACAAAAAAATCTAAAAGTTCAATTAAAAATGGGCTAAAGACTTAAACAGACATTTCTCCAAAGAAGACAAATGGTCAACAGGTATATGAAAAGATGTTCAACGTCCCTCCAGTTTTAAAATTCTACTCAGAAGTCTTCAGTGTACCGATCTATAGAGTTGAGCTTCAACCTGACAATTCTGTTTCTAGGTCACTTGTTCAGTCACATCAGAAAGTATAAAGGCTTCCTGGAAGCAGATCAATGATGTTTTTAATCTAGGGAGTGCTCCCCACTGGCTGGCTTTGTGTCCTCCATTTGCCAATTCTTTTATACAATCTATGTTCAGTTTGAGGGACAAGTTGTTTTTGTAGGGGCCAATGGTAGAGTAAAACATCTCCTCTTCTCCTGCTCCCTCCCAACACAGGATCACTGGACACAAAATCACCTATAGGTGTTTTGTTGTTGTTGTTGTTGTTTTGCTTCATAAGGAAGCTTTGCTATGTTCCACTTTGCATGGTTCCAAGATTGTTCCTCAGCAGCTTTAAAACTAAAAAAAAACATATCCTTTACTTTAGAATCTTTTATTCAGGATATAAACTCAAGAAGTTACCAAACTCCATACAGATTGTGAGTTTGTTTATAAATCGGTTTAGAACCCATACTGCATCTTCCCATTGAAATGCTGATAAAAATATAATAGGGTCTTCAGATCAGACCACAGAGTCTCATCTAACCTCTGACATATTTAAAACAATGGTGGTATTGGTTGCCTTTTTATTGAGAACCAAGAAAATGCCTGTATCATGGAATGTTCTTTAAATAATTCATGTTACTTAACCTTCCTAATTGCTCTATGATTTAGATATGAATCCCATAATACACATGAGGAAACTGAGGCCCAGAAAGTACAAGAAACTCTCCCAATGTCGCATAAGTAGAAAGTGGCAAAGCTGGAATGTGAACCTAGATCTCTATGATGTCAGAATTTGTGCTCCCTCCTCTTTGCTCAACTAGTACTCTTCCTTCTCAAGTAAATGTAATTTCAACTTAGGGTTTCAGAAGTTCATGATTCCAGTTCTTGTGTGTCAAGTGCATGTTTCTGTATATCTCAACTATATTCCAGGTGATGGTGAAATTTCTGGTCTTGGACACAAATTTCCTAAAGCCTTGGAGTGTTATCAAACTGGCTACCTACAAACCCCCATTTTCTTCTTCCTTCCTGTTCAGAGAATTTGATTTTATTTAGCAATTACCCTGTTCCATTTGGCCATATGATTCAAGGATAACTGACTTTTGACTGGCTTAAGTAAATCATGGTAGTCAGTAAATGTTTTTCCTTATATTAACTCAGGAAGTTGCCAAACTCTACACAGGTTGTGAGTTTACTCATAAATCAGTTCAGAACTAAGGCTGTATCTACCCATTAAAGTGCTGATAAAAATATAATAAGATCCTCAGATCAGACAATAAAATCTCATCTAACCCTTGATATATTTAAAGCAGTGATCTTGATATTGGTTGCCACTTTTTTTTTTTTAAAGATCCTACGGTGTGCCTGTTCTATGGAATGTTCTTTATATAATTCATCTCACTTATCCCTCCTAATAGCTCAATGAATTATTATATAATTTTATTGGACAGGATTATATCTATGTGACATAACCCTGTCCAATAGGATATAAGAGAAAATATGCTAGGGTAGCTTCTAAGATATATTTCCTTATTCTTGAAAAAAATCACACATTTAAAATATGATCAACATATATTCATTGTTTCAACAACTGGGTAGCTACCAGGGAAAATATTTAAATTGTTCTCAATTTTGCAACTTATACTAGTTTAGTAGGATCAAAATTTTTCTTAAAAAATTGAACTAGAAGAAACCATGAAAGAATCTCTTAAACAACATTTGAATAGCAGAGCCTTTTTCAGATATGACCTCCTCCCCCCCATGATAGCAACAACAACAGAAAGCCATAAAAAAGAGTAAGAATTCCCAACCACTTAAAATAACATTTTAAATGCCAAAAAAACGCCACAAACAAATTAAAACTAGAACTCACAAACTTTGAGCATTATTTCAATTCCATATCACCAAAATGGCTAATTTATTTAACATATAAATAATTCCTGCAAATTGACAAGAAGAAAAATACTATTTCAATTTATAAAAATTGGGAAACATATGAAAATTTGTCAGAAAAGGAAATACTACTGATTGTTAAGCATATGGATGCTCAGTTTCTTTCCCAATAAGAAAAACTGCAATACTTGAAATTATGAACACAGGCATTCTAGAAGGGGGTGATCAGGGTGGTAAGGTCATTTAAGTTCTATTGGCTATATTTTATCTTCTTATTTTTAAATCATATTCATGTATATCCTATTGCAAAAACAAGTCAAATAAAAATTGATATATAGAACTTCTGATTTGAC
The DNA here is from genome assembly GCA_008750895.1 of Mirza zaza. Taxonomy (NCBI): domain Eukaryota; kingdom Metazoa; phylum Chordata; class Mammalia; order Primates; family Cheirogaleidae; genus Mirza; species Mirza zaza. Next base: position 25,486 of record VSMD01032349.1, on the reverse strand, counting down.
TACTTCTTTCAATCTATCATTCAAATCCTGAAACTTGCCATTTAGTGTATGAGTCATTGTTATAAAGAAACCCTGTGCGAATGTGAAAGGATGAGCAGGTTGACATGTATGTGTGAAAGTGAGAAAGGGGGGAGGCAAGGTGAAGGATGAGGAAGGAAACTGAATGAATAGCATAATTTAAAAGCAAGCTATTAAAGCAGGATCCAAATGGAAGGAAGAGTGTCATACAGGAGGAGAGTGACAGATAAGATTGATAAGGTTTGCCAGGTAGATCAAAGGAAGGACTTGAAATCCAGGCTAACAGACAGGAGTGAAAGGTGTCAGAAATAGTCCAAAGGGGCAATTGGGTAGTAATTAACTAATTAGGTATGAGGGAATTGAAGGAGAAGGAGTCACACGTGTGGATGGGTAAATCCTGGGTAAAAATAAATGTCAGAAGAGACCCCTGGACCTATGGGCAAGGATGAGTTCAGTTTTAAGTATGTTGAACTTGAGGTTATGGGAAGACATTATACTGGTCAGTAAATTCATGAAACTTTAGAACTAGACCATCTTAGGGGTAGAACTCAAGCTCTCAGAAGCATCAATTGTGTTTAAATAGAGACTAGCACTGAGGATGTGGGCACACTGTGTATGACAGGTGCTTTGTTTTCATTTCCTCCTGTTTGAGAATATCTAAGTGCCATTTTTAGCTGTCTAGTTTTATCCAATGTATCTTAGCCTAACCCTATACTTTATGAAGATTTTTCATCTAACATTTTCAAAGATGACTTGTTTTTTTCTTTTTAATTCAACTTTAATTATTTTCAAGAGACTCATAAGTATGGCTTTTCTGTTTTTTCCCCTTTGTGACTATAAGAGCCAATTTTACTGATTGACATAATTATTAGTTTGTGATATTTTACAGATCTTTTCTAATACAGGGATGCTTCTCTATAATGTTTCTGCATACTTTATATTCAATATCTCTATTTTAAATGCTCAATTTCTTCTTATTTTGCAAATACATAAATACTTACCTGTCCTATTGGTGGTGAATATGCTCCCAGAAGGTTAACACCAATTGTGCACCACACAAAGAGGAGAGGGAGAGGGAGGAATTTTTCTTCCCACATACTTTTAGTATTTATAGACATTAAAAGACTAAGAGGAAATATGCAAAGTTGATGAGAATGAGACAAATCCTCTGGCCAATATGGCTAGGGGTTTCAAATAGTGAAACATCACAGCTGTACTAAAAGTCATGGCATATGGTTTAAATCCTAGTTCTGCCAGTTACTAGCTGCTTCAACAAAATTTTTATTCCATTTAAAATGGCCCCTAAAATATGACTCTAATAAAATCACTTCACAGATTTATTGTAATGGTTAAGCGAAATGTGTATTTGAAAGACTTTTTAAAACCTGGAAATATTAAATATTAGTTCAATAAGAGAGGTCCCTCTTTATTTGTCTGGGAAGATTGCAAGTAGTATGATTCCCTTTTTTCCTTATAGAATTATAGGAGCATAAGCAAGGTATGGGTAACTTTTCAAAGCCTGTTTTCTTTACTTTGCGAGTTAGTAGAGAGCAAAGCACATTATTTGGGGCTCAAAGTGTTTATTAAATGAATGTGGGCATCTGTGACCTAAGCTGTGCAAGGAAAACAAAGAAAAATAAGGTCTTTGTGGGCAGAAATATGGGTGTGTACTTGTTTTTCCTTCTACATTGTTTCTGGCATAAGAACAAATTCATAATACCTCTGGAAGAACAACACTCATATACAATCAACAAAAAAAGGAAGGGAACAAAATGTTGCGTGGTGACACCTGGGAGAATACCAAGTGATGCCAGATGTATTGTTAGTTTACATATAATGAATGCCTTCCTTAGATTTGCGTGCTACAGTATTAGACTGTGGTAGAAAGAAAATCACCCCCTCTCCAAATATATCCTGTTCTATCCCCGTATCCTGTAAATATGTTACATTTCATTGCAATAAAGAATTAAGGCTGCACATGGAATTAAGCTTCCTAATCAGCTGACCTTAAAAAGGTAAAGTTTCCTGGATTATCCAAGTGTGCCTAATGTAATTACAAAGGTTCTTAAAAGTGGAAGAGGGAGGTAGAAGAGTAGGTCAGAGTGGTGTGATATGAGAAAGACAAGTTGCCCTTTTTAGCTTTAAAGATAGAAAGGGACCATAAGCCAAGGAATATGGGCAGCCTCTACATGGGTCCTCAAACTTTTTTGTTATGTTTAGATACATGAATACTTACTGTTGTATTACCATTGCCTAGAGCAGGGGTCCTCAAACTTTTTAAACAGGGGGCTAGTTCACTGTCCCTCAGACCGTTGGAGGGCCATTGGAGAGTGTGGCGCACATTCCACACATGTGCACTGTGGGCCCAGGCCCAGTCAGCTGCTAAGCAGGACAGGCAGCAGTGGCAAAAACACCCGGCGGGCCGGATAAATGTCCTCAAGGGGCCACATGTGGCCCTCGGGCTGTAGTTTGAGGGCGCCTGCTCTAGAAGCTGGAAAAAGCATGAAAATGGATTCTCCCCTATAGTCTCTAGAAGGAAGGCAGCCCTGCGGATACCTTAATTTTAGCCCAACGAGACCCGCCCATGTTGAAGCCCTAAACTACAGAACTATAAGATAATAAATTTCTATTGTTTTAAGCCATTGTGTTTGCAGTTGTTAACAGCAGCAATAGAAAACTAATATATAGACCCACTATCAGTTAATCAGAATGGGTTAATCCAAGGGAAGTATGCTTTTATTCACATGGACATCAACTATTCAGTGTGTTTTTAAGTGCTAAAATGCAAATAGCTGGTCACTTTCATTCTCTTTGAATCCACTTGAATCCACTCTAATCGGCAACCCCTCCAAACACATAGACCCCTCACACACTTAAATTGTTCTTACCAAAGTGCATATAAGCTAGAGTGGGCATATAACTTACTGGTCAAAATGGGAAAGTTTTGAGAGTGAATAAGGACGTTATTAGTAATTTCACTATGATAACCGCTATATGTCAAGATCCCTATATACCGAAGATCCTACCCTATTGATGTTTTGCTACATTCACTGATTTACAAACCCCATATTGCTTGAACTAATCAGCAATACTTAATGTAGTTAGACAACCTCCTCTCCCTGAAACACATTCTTCTTCTAGATTCCAGAATACTATATCCTCCTTTTTCTCTTCCCTTTCTGGATACCCTTTTCTGCCTTTTCTGTTACCTTTTCATATATAAATATAGAGATCGCTTATCTGTCTGTACCTTTTTCCTAGGTGATCTCATCCAAGCCAACGGATTGAAAGACTATCCATGTCCTGATGACTTCAAAGTTACATATCTTCAATTCTGATCTTAGAACCCCTTGTTTACATATATTCAAATTGCATAGGCATCTCAGGATTAACACATTCAAAACTGAGATCCTAATGTTCACATCCAAATCTGCTCCTCCTACAGTGTCTCTTATATTGGTTGGTGGCAACTCCACGCAGCCAGTTGCTTAAGCCAAAAACCTTACAGTAACCCTTGGTTTCTTTATTTCCTAAGTTACATCTACTGTATCAGATGGGAAATGACTTTGATGCAATTGTGGCCTTCAGTTCTGCTACCAAGTATGTTATCCCAGAGTCATGAAACAGAAATGCTCATATATCTAGTTAAGATGCTCATATTATACCATTTATTAAATGTGTTTAAAACATATGGCAAGGGGGGAAGGGATGGGGAGGGTAACACAATCAGGATAAGGAACAAATAGAAGGGCCATATTACTTAAATCTTGGGTTGTATAATGTTCATATTTTTTGCTGTATCAGCCTTCCCTGCTGATGGTGTGGTGGATAGAATCAAGGTAAGATTTGAACAAGGGGTCCATTAGACTGAAGGTGTGTGAGGCCCAAACATAGACTTGCTCCACTGGAGAGATGCAGGCGTAAGTATACCTCGCCCAAAGCTTATGAATTGGTTTGCTGAACAGCTATGGGATGTATATGCAGTTTTTTAGGTAGAGCACATGGGAGGCCATAACTATACTGAGTGTCATCAGCAGGCGGCCAATTTATGAATGATGTAGTTGTGAGCCCAGAACTGAAATTATAATATCTTATGATTTATTCTTTTCATCTCTTTTTATCTAGAAGTAGCAAGTTTGTGTATTCCATCATTTATTCCATCTATTTTTAACATGCATAATAAGTTGCTAAGTTACTATCTATATTTAATACACACTATGACTTCTGCCTGTGTCTCACAAGCTATTTGCTTACTCACTAGCTAAATTTAAAACACAAGTTTCACTAATATCTTATGGGCTACTAGTTCACTTACAATCTATGCTGAATGCCTCTTAGCAGTTTTATCCATCCTCTTTGTTTTTGGCTTTTAAAACAATCAAATATTCTCAAATATAGCAAACACTTAGAAAATTGTGTAGGTTGTCCTCCAAAATATATAAAGAATTCACCTATTATCCATCATGCTCACTAAAGTAATCCAGATGCAAGCTGCTGTTATATCTTTCCTAAATTGTTGCAGAAGTATTCTAACTGGTCCCCTTGCTGTCATCCTTGCTTCCCTTAGTCTATTCTCCACATAGCAGCTGTGTTGAGACAATGTGAGCTCAAATCCCTCCACCATTAGCTTTCCACCTTACTGGTAAATAAAGGTCTAATCCTCACCTTTACTTACAAAGCCCTGTGGGATCTGGTACTCCACTACATCTCAGACACCATCACCTATCACACTCAGCCCTGCACTTATAGAAAATTAACCTCACAACTCAGGGCTTGTGCATTATCTATGTTTCTACTTCATGGAATTCTCTTCACCCAGATATCCATGCCTCCTTCCAGTCCCTACTCAAAATTTGCCTTCTTAGTCCTTCAGAGTCCTTCTCTGATTACCTGAACTAAAACTTTAACTTTCTTCCCACTACATATCGCACCTTCTCCTTTCCTATTTTATTATATTTTTCTTTTTAGCATTTACTAATTTACTTTCTACTAATTTTTACTTTACTTAAGGTATATTACTTGCATATTATTTAACATACTATTTTACTTATACTGTTATCTTATTTTTTTGTTAATTTTGTGTCTCTCACATAATTAAATACCCTTTACGAAGGCAGGAATTGCTTTGTATTTTTGCTTACTGATGTAACACTTGGTCCTATAATAGTATCGGACACATAGTAGGTGATAAATAAACAAGTGTTAAATGACTGAATGGACGAATATTACTCTATGTGCGGGCAATGCTATATATTAATACAATAATCGCAGTAGAGAAAATTCAGTGTTACCCTAGTATAAAGAGCATGTTCTTGTAATTAGATGAAACTGAACTTGAATACAGGCTCTGCCACTTACTGACTAGGCCTTGAAATATGGACTAAATTGGATAATTTGAAATGACAAAAGTTACTCTGGGCTGAGGAAAAGAGGAAATTTCTTGGCACTTATAGAGGAGAATGAGTGACTTAATTTGGTTGAAGAAGACATGAAATATATTAAATGTGTAACAAGCATAAAATATAAATTGCTAATAGAACATAGAGCTTTTTTTGGAAATTTAGGGGAGTGGACTTGCTATACAGGCAAAAGAAAGTGAAGACGGTTTTATAAATGTTATTACTAAGGCGGTGAATAAGAAAATTTAATCTGATTCAGAGGAGCTTAAGCTAAAGGTAATGATATCGACTGCAAAGCTATTAATATTTCTGTGGTATAGAAGACATGTATCAGGGGCCTGAATCAGTGGGACATTTATAAAAATTAAAGGAACATAATGAAGAAATGTTATAAAGAAAGAATTGACTAGATATGTCTCATTTACTGAATATCAGATCACTGTACAGAAGAAAGAGGATGTCTCATATGCAAACCTCAATGACTTTTGAGTCATATGCTCATTGACATACCAAAGTAAGGACAAGAAACTTTGAAACGCAGTTCACTTGGGGACATACTAGGTTTGAAACAACAGTAAACATCAAGGTATAGATACATAACAAAGATTTGAAAATGAGTTGGAAATGGGGCTGTTAGTCAAGAGAGATTGTAAGTGGTGAAAACATAGATAGGATGGTTATTTGCATACAGATTGAAGCCAAGAGATTAAATCATATTGATAAGACAATAAGCATACAGATAAGAGGGCCAAGAGATCTTCCATGAGATTGCTATGCTCCGGAGTTGGAAGAGGAGAAAGATCCAGATAAGGAAAGAGATACAGAATAGTTAGAAATAAGAACCTGCTGAGTAGAGGCTCTGAAACAAAGTGCTTCAAGGATATTAGAAAGTTATGAGAACAGAATAAAAACAATTTGATTTGGGGACTAAGAATACTTATTTGTTGACTAAATAAATCAACAAACTAAGCAGAGTGATATGTTTGGGGAAAGGAGGCATGCACATGTTTTCCATAGGGGACAATCATCTGCAAGGCTCTCTCTTCATGGAAAGCTTTGCGTTTCCTTATAGATCACCAAGTAAACACTTGAATAAAACTCTGTGATGGAATCCAACTCAGCCTGTCTTAAGTTCATTTGAAGTGGAGCAGATACAACCTACAGGGGGCAGTGTAGTCTCAGTCCTTGTGGGACTCTAGAAAAAAAATGTTCTTAGTGAGTGTGAATATTTAAGACATAAACTTATCAAACCTAACTACGCATAGCATCACCTTCTGATGTGCTTCCTTTAGTAACATATCACTCCCCATCTCTTGTGATTTCTGCTGCTTCTTTTATAAAGGATAAACATTAGATTTATTTGAATGTTTCATGTTAAATAAAACAGATAAGTGAATGTGTTGAATATTTTATGACATATTATGTATTTGGCAGTATTTACACAAAAGTAGAGTGAACAAATAGAGTCTAGCAAGATTTAAGTCCATTTGCAATTACTTCATTAAGGAGTCATACCTGAGCAATGCCTTAATGAGGTGGTAATGAGGTAAAAATGTGCTGCCAGAATAGGCAAAAGGCAGCTCAATAAAGTGATAATGAAAGGGGAAAAATAAACCTTGATATTTTTGCCTTGGTTTATGTTCCTTTACTTTAGAAGGTAGCACCTATTCCCTAAGTCTTTGTGATTTCAAAGGGGAGTGGTGCTAAAAACAGTCTAGGGATCAGGAGAGAGTTGGAAGAGAGCCATGAGGTCAGGAGTGACAGGAAGGAGCAAGAGAGAAGGATGGATAAACTTAAAATGGTAATAAATATAGCACTTCCCATTCCTTGGGATTTTATAAAGATTAGATGAGTTCATATATGTGCACATGTGTCATATAGTAAACACTCAATAATGTGTGGCAGAATTATTATTTACTGATAATGAGGAAACCAGTCAAGTTTTTTGTTAAGGATTATACAACTAGCCTTTGTGAAAACTTGGATGGGAATTTAATTGAGGAAGAGACTGACTCACCCAAACTTTTTCACCCATTCTCCTTTGTTCAGCTTTGCATGAAAATTAGCCAAGGATAGAGGGCATAACTATGCCCTAAAATAAATGTTTCCTCAAGGGAATCTTTTGGAGTTCAGAATTTGCAGCCTCATGCATCAATTAACTGCCAAATAAATCACTAATTAAATGCATATCATTATCTTGAAAAAAGATCAACGAGCCTCCAAAAATGTACACTATTTCTTTTACCAATAGGATCATGTCTATATTTTCTAAACTCTCATTCATAGTGTAGTTTTGATAAAAGTCACATCCTGAAGAACTTTTTGAATTGGCTCCACCGAGCCAAATAAATAAAGCTTTCTTTTAAAAAGAAATTCTTGCAAATCTAGCAATCCTACCACATTTCATTTCCATGCTCTAACATATACAAGGCTATAACTCCCTGTATTTTTAGTTTTCCTATAATATTGCAAGGGTGGAAAATTCCAGTGAGAATATTCCTCATGCAGAATGTACTAAATGGTGCATAGCATCTGACCTGATTTTACTGTGACATTTTCTTATAAACACTACAGTTAGTATTATATACAAGTTTAAATTAGCAATACTAAAAGATATCATATGAAGAAGATTGCGGTTATATTTTTCTTAAACAGAATAAATTTATTTTTAGAATGAAAATATAAAAAACATTTACTTCGATTATTACCTTTATGCATCACATATCTAGAAAAATCTCCCTGGTGTGATTGATAATTTTCATATATTTGTCCATACTTTTTAAAGTTAAATATATAAACCTTTTAATGAGCTTCATCTTTTTTTTTTTAATAACCACTGGTAGCCTTTGTAAAAAAAGAACTTAAACAGGTAAATATGTAATGATGGTACAAATCACTATTATGAGAATTCTCATTCATGATAAATCAACATATATTAAACCTAGAGCAGTCTCAGTAACAGAGCAGCATCATATGAAAGAATCTATTCAATAATAAAACTGGGAAAAACAAAACGGCTCTTGATGGAGGAGAAAAAAGGCACTGAAAAATTCAAAGAAGCAAAAGCAATGTTAGATTATCTTGGAAGCAGTTCTCAGGTTTGTAGAACAGAGAGTAAATGTTGACAGACCTGTGAAGAAAATGGGCTCCGTGTGGGGTCAGAGGTGGTGACATAAGCAGCCTGTGTGTAGGCATAGCTCTTGAACCGAGGCTTAGGAGAGGAAGGAGTTCGCTCATAGCCCTGGGCTAGACTGACTGTGATCTGCAGAGAAGGGTTTGGGGGAGGGGACAGACAGCAGGAGGAGACATCATGAGTAAACTGGAAGGACTGCTTTTCAACACACTAAAAAACAGAATGTTAGGTGGAAATGACGAGATGAAAGGTTTAATCCTAGACACATATAAGTGATATTAGAAACTGGTACACTCCAAGAATTGTAGTGCTTAATGTCATGGGGGAGAGCAAATGATCTGGGAAGATATGAGGGTGGGATTTAACCATGAGGATTCCATACTGACACAACTCCAGCACTTATATGGAATGGTGCTCTTCAGTCTGGCAAAAACAAGCATCCAAAAGCAATTTTCTCTAAACCCAAAGTAAACAAAGCCAGAATTCATCAGGTCAATACCCTGGAAAGGACTGAAGCTTTCATAAGCTAAATATAGAACTAGCTCAGTAGAGTGAGAAAATTAGGCCTGAGAGCTTTCCACACCTTCAACAGAAATTTTGCTAAAGGCTTTTTCATCATTGTTTGTCCCTAAGAAAGTTAGAAGAAAACACCCAAAATACCCACTCTTGAGAGCAAGCACAAGCCAATGTCATGGAAGAATCCCACTGGATTCTATGCGATGATATAATAAAGAATTTAATCATATGTATTCTTCATTTAATTCTTATTTGAAATATTTTAAAGCAGTTTTTTTCTTTTCATAATTGTTAACTGTGAATAATCAAAATTTGTTAATATATCACGTTGCCACTAACAATGTTAATATATCACGTTGCCAATAACTTTTAAAAAGTTATTAAAAGCAGTACTTGCCTTTGTTCTTGCTCTAGCTATTTGCTCTTTGCTCTAGTCATTGGAGAATTTAAAGCTAATATGCACATAAGTTTGCCTTTCATTTTATTTTGTGTTACACAATGAAAATGCAATATATTCTGTATTCTATGTCCCTATAATAGAGTATATATTAATAGTATTTTAACCATGTGCTTTGAAATAAATATTGTAGCCCATATCAGATAAAATTTAAAAGGTTTTTATAGTCTGTCTGTATACAAATGCACACACTATGTTTTATATAAATATGTGTGATTATATATATCCATTATATATGTGTATATACATGTGTGATACCTAAAAACACATATAAAACAGCAAACATCTTTGATATTAGCTGTCCTTTAGACATTTTACCTGTTGAGAATAATGCATTTGATGATGTAATTGAAAATGTTCTTCTTTAGTCACTTTAGATGGCCTTGGCAACATTTCCACTTCCTGGATGGCTTCGATGCTCACTTGCTGAGGCAAAACTTGGAAGAGTGATGTGATGTACATTAAGATGGACTTCTTATCTGGATAAGTGGTGGCAACATCTGTAAGCACATTAACACCACACATCAATTTTTGGTTTCTATATTTGAGACTCTGAAAGGGTAATGAACAAATCAATGCTACAGGAAAAGGACAGATTAATGAACACTCGATTGTCCATGAATGTCCTCCAGAGACTAATTAGAACATGATAATCAGGCCTAAAATGTCCTTTCAATTTGGCAGACCAATGAGATGAGCACTAAAGTTAATTTCTTTTCCTTGTTCACACAAAAACTTCATTCCATAATACTTTTTCCTAAGTCAAATTGCCAGACTAGCCCATCTAAGAGGGTAGCTTTCATTAGATAAGAAAGAAAAATAAAAGATCACATTTTCTTTTCCATGGAAAGTTATACTAACACGTCAATTAAAATGCTGCATTAGTAATTAAACAATTACACAAAAGAGTTTAATGCCTTGGTGCCCAGTAACAAACCTTAAGACATCCTAATTGAATTTTTGCTAGTGTCAAAGTGTACAAAGAGCTAACTATTATGTCTCCATGTTGAAATGAGCCATGTATTTTCACAATAAAAATTAAATAAAACAGAAATATACCATAAGAATAATGATTTGTAATATTCCTTTAATATATTAAAATATTTTACATTTTATATTAAAATATTTTACATTTTATATTAAAATATTTTACATTTTATATTAAAATGTTTACATTATGGTGCATCTGTTAAAGTAGGGTGTCACTTTCCTTCTCAGATTTTGGAGATAAATTTGAAAGTCCTGCACATAAAGTTGAGCCGACTTCATGTTGTTTGCCACATTCAGGCAGTGAATGAAACTCAGCAGTTAAAGTCAATAACAAATTGCAATAATGCATAAAGAGTCAGCTTTTTCAAAATGTTCTTTGGCTACTTGGCATTATAATTTACTTACTGTACTTATTCCAGGGAATCAAGATATAAAATAATTTTTTATGTGAAGTTGTATCATTATTCCTAGAAGCGTTAAAATGTAAGTTCTGATAATGAAATACCATTTAGCCTTAAAAAAGAAGGAAATTCTTGAGGACATTAAGTGAACTAAGCCAGCCACAGAAAGACAAAATCTTCAATATCTCACTTCTATGCAGAATCTAAAAAGTTGAATTCATAGAAGGAAAGAGTAGAATGGTGCTTACCAGGGGCTGGGGAGGGAAGGAGTTTGGGCCATGTTGGTCAAAGGATGTAAAAGTTCATTAAGATAGGAGGAATAAGTTCAAGAAATAAGATCTATAATACACCCTAGTTAACAATAATGCATTGTATTCTTAAGAATTGCTGAGAGTAGGTTTTGGATGTTCTTGCCACAAAAAAGTAGTACTTGACATAATGTATATGTTAATTAGGTCTATTTAGCTATTGCATAATGTATACACATTTTAAAACATCATTTTGTATATAATAAATATATACATTTTTTCAATTAAAAATAACTAATGGATTTAAAGCCAAACAAGAAAGAGAAATGTAAGTCCTGGCTAAGGCAATGTGGCAGTGCATTTTTCTTGCCATAAATTTATCTTAACTTAATTAGCATTAAAAATCTATTTTAAATATGTATATTCAGATAAGGAATTCTGATTATGAGTGAAAAAGCCACGAATAAAGTCATAAGTCCACTAGCCCAAAAGGAGTTTGAAAAAGTGACTTAGTCAATTCCTTTTTACAAGTACCAGGCCCATGATTCATCAGGACAACTATTTCTAAAAAGAATTAAGAGGAGGGAAAAATTAACTAATGTTCCTTGGTCTGCTTCTATCCCTCATATCATACAGTGCTTCTAAAATTTTAATGTGCATATGAATCACCTGGGGACCTTTTTAAACTACAGAATCTGATTCAGTGGGTAATGAGTGGAGCCTAGAGCTCTGGATTTCCAATAGACTCCCAAGTGATGCTGAACTTGCTGGCCTGCCATGGTTTGAATAAAAAGAGTCAAAAAATATCACATGTAAGCAGACTCTTACATCATCTTCCATTTCATTATTTTATTCATTTTTTCAAAAGATATTTACTGGACCCTTAAATGCACAAAGCTGAGAGATACAAAGTTATACAACACACATGTTCCATTCATTATTATAATTTAATTATTAACCAAAAAAATGGTACAACTGATTTTTGCAAGTACTTTTCGAAGAAAAACCTAATGAATATTTTTGTACATGACTACTGCTACTAACTTCGCTTTGGCATTTTGAAGCCTAGAGAAATCCCATTTATCTGATAATTATTCTTTAAGAATTTATTATATGGTCAATCCTTCACCATATCTTGAAATTATACAATACTTTCTTCCTTCTCATGAGTGACTTGTCAGTTTTATCTTTGATGAGCATAACAGAAAACTTTCATTTGTGAGTGTATTAAATAAAACCATGCTGTGAGAAAGGCATTGAATTAAAAAGGGTTGACCTCATGCCTATTCACTGCTATGTTTCACATAGGCATGTGCATGTATATGTTTGGCTTGAAATATATGACATGATAAAAAGAAAAAAAAAGGCAAAAATAGGGCAGGCATTATTTCTATTGCCCCAACCAAATGTCAAACATTATAATAAATTTTATCTCTATAAAACATCATGCAAATTGAAAGCAAGTATTCAAAACTATCAGTCATTACAATAAATGTGCACTTACTCAACCAAACTATTGACATTTTTGCCCCAAATTATTATTCTCCCATCTGAGGTCATGTAGTATTCAAAAGTGCCAGTAGGTAGAAATCAATATTTCTCTTAATAAAGAAATGAATTTAGACCTTCTAAAATAGTTTCAATTCCTTTGGCATATTAATATATTTACTAAAGATCTATTATATTCAAAATATTTTAATTGATTATCCAAGAGACTTGGAAGATAGAGAATTCATGAATTCTGCTTATAATTTAGAATAATAATAAAATAAATAAGAAAAGTACAAAATAATTACATCGCTGAACCAAATTTAAAATGTGTTCCTCTAATTGTTACAACCAGTGCTTTAACATGTTCAGATAAAGAAAGAAATTATATATTGTTGAAGGATCAGATAATGTCTTATAAATAGGAAACGGAAATAGGTATGCATTTTGTTAGCTAGAAATGAGGAATGGGAAAGAGTATTCCAGGCAGTGGAATAGCATGAATAAGTGTGCAGGGGTAGGGACAAGTTAGACATGTACCAGGAATAGTGCCTCTGTGTCTTAGCCACAAAGAGCAGAATAGTCAAAAATAAAACAAAACTGGTAGATTCTATGTGGAACATTTAGGGACCATCAATAGTAAACTAGAAAATTTGGCTTTAGTTCAATAGGTTAGATAGTATCTAGTTATTTTTGAGCAAGAGTGGGACACCATCAAAATTTTATTAAAGTGAAACCTTTAAGTGCACAATAGATTAATAGAAGAACTGGAGGGAAGTAGAAGGCTAGGGACTTAATCCAAATAGGAGGTGTTATAGAACTAAAATAGAATTGCTCAAGGGGAGAATGAAAACAAGATGTATGACAAAAATTCCAAGATAGGTCCAAAATGACTTCATTCAATTTTCAAATGAATTAATCCACAGTCTTTGGAAATACCTATATACAAAATTCTGTGCTAAAGTCTGAAGTTATAAAGACTAATAAACTGAGAATAAAATGAAAGAGGAGGACGATGGAAGGAGGACACTGATTATTCTGTAGCCATGGTAACAAGTAGCCACCAACACAAGTTTCAATCCTATTTAATCAATTAACAATTAGCTGCCTCTGTGATTGTTATCATGCTTCCCCAAGCCAACTAGTGGCAAATCCTTCCTTCTGAAAGTCTGCTAATCAGAAGTGGATTCACTCCAATGAACACGATTCTAAATGCAAACGAATTAACAATGGTCTCACCTGAGTTACTATGGTTTCTAAAGCTGACATCAACCTACTCCCAACCTTGAATGTTCTCAGATTACTTGACCTCTGGGTTTCCCCCACAAACCTAAAAACATTCTCTTTTCAGAAACTGTGGTTGAGCAGCATAGTTCTCTCTTATTTAAGTAACCAATAAATTTAGCTGTGTGTTTTTATTTCAAATATTGATTAATGTTCTCATCATTTGATAAAATTCAAGTGAGGAGATTCACTTGTAAATTTAAACTTATGGAAACTTATTAGACAAGAGTATAATGCAGTGAAAGAATGAGCAATCCTGAATCTCAAGTCCTGGATTTTAAACAAAATTCTGTACCTAAATATTTATATCTGTAAAGAAAGATCCTTTTTTTTTTTTTTTTTTGAGACAGAGTCTCACTCTGTTGCCTGGGCTAGAGTGCTGTGGCATCAGGCTAGCTCATAGCAACCTCAAACTCCTGGGCTCAAGCAATCCTCCTGCCTCAGCCTCCTGAATTGCTGGGACTACAGGCATGCACCTGTAAACCCAGAGGAAACCCAGAGGAAACCCAGAGGAAACCCAGAGGTCAAGTAATCTGAGAACATTCAAGGTTGGGAGTAGGTTGATGTATAGCCATGTCTGGCTAGTTTTTTCTATATATTTTTAGTTGTCCAGCTAATATCTTTCTATTTTTAGTAGAGATAAGGTCTTGCTCTTGCTCAGGCTGGTCTCAAACTCATGACCTCAAGTGATCCTCCTGCCTCGGCCTCCTAGAGTGCTAGGATTACAGGCATGAGCCACTGTGCCTGGCCCCAGAGAAAGATCCGTAACATCTTTTACTTATGTTTCCCAATCTGTGAAATAAAAATCAGAGTCCCAATCTCACCACGATGTGATGAAGCTCAAACATAATAATGTTTAGAAAAACTGTAAATTTTGTTAAACCTTAGTACTGTTGCTATATTGCAATTGTTGTTTCTATTATTAATACAAAAACAGACCTAGTTATAGGGGAACATTAGTACTATCAACAGGAAGTCAGAAAAAAGAGCTGTTTGGAAGGAAAGGCCTTTTATAACTTATTACATATTTACAAAGTTATTGTTATATGCTACAGAACATACTTAGCCTATGTTAGATTATAGGTATTCAGGAGATGAGCCACCCTACAAATAATGATAGACATTTCTTTTATTAGAAATCAAAATAAATTTCATGACTCGGGGGTAATTCTCATTTATGATGACCACATCAAGGCCAATTCCTGGCACTTTGTGAGCACCTAAATACTTGTTAAGAAACTGAATAAAGAGAACACTTGAAGCCATAGAAATTGATGAGAATTGTATAAGACAAAGGACTGACTAAAAGCAATGGTACAGATAATGAGTACTACAGTATTTGAGGAGTGTGAAAATGATGGGATGTGATTTATACTTTTTTATTCCAAGACATTAACATTGTATGAAATGACAGAAGTGGCTGAACCCTCAAATTAAGAACTTACAATTATATGCAATTAATTTTTGCACTAAAACCCTAATGTATAAAGTATCCATTGCTGCAAAAGTTTAATAATTGCTAATCTAATTTTTGAACTCATCTCAAAATGAAAATCTTGAGAAGTTATAATACTGCTAGACTATTTTATGAACAATAACATTGATTCTGATGAGCATATGATATTGGAGGCTATAATGGAAAAAATATATCATTTAGTGATAGCTGTCATTTTGGAATAAAGAAATTGAAGCTCATAGTGGTTTGATGGCAAGTTCAAAAGCTAGTCAGAATCAGATTAGAACTCAGTCACTGCATTATACTACCTCAGTAACTTACCTTCGTTCTGTCAGATAATGCTTTCTTAGAGTATATGAAGACCAAGTATCAGAAAGTCATTATCTAAATGGTCACCCTGTGATTAGTATTGTTCAATTACCAAACATTATCTCCATTTGCTATATTAGCACTTATTTCGAATAAGTGAGATATAAAACTAAACATACATAAGAATGAAGCTTCAGTAGTAATCAAATATGCCAATTAAATAAAGATGTGGGGTTTTAATAACATTCCTTTGCCTATCAAATTTGCAAAGAATTACAAAAGAATAACAATCTATGCTGCAGAGGCTTCAGTAATTTGGTCAACCTCCTACTTAACTTGAAGAGTATCAATTGTTTCCAACCTTATAAAAAATATATTGGCAATGTCTATCAAAACTTTAAAAATAATCATATTCAATGACCTGGTAATGTTCCTTCAAGGTTCCACCCCTAGGAAATGATAATAAATTTAAATAAAGATTTATGTACATTTGATATCAAATTTAAACAGTATTTATAGTACAAAAATAAATATTTATCATACAAAAAAGGAAAAAAATCAGACCAATGCAAATGGCTTAATAGAGAATTAGAGAATGATTAGATATGTGACTGTATAGTAATAATTAAAAAGCCAATCAAAATGTTTCTTTTGATGACTATAATGTAATATAGTAAAATCAATAGCTTATAATATAACATCAAAAAGCAGGATTTACAGTTTATGTGGAATATCATAGAAATTTTAGGGGACAAACCAGGGTAACACAAATGAGTTTGTTATGAAATCGGTGCCTTCAACAAAACTATTTTTATCTTGGGCAGTCAACCTTAGGAAAGGCCGATTAGCCTGCTGCAAGGCGTAACATTGAAACACCTCTGTGAAATCTAAACAAGAGTCTCCACTGTCTAAATCTCAGTCCAGCTTCTGCGAAGAGAAAGGAAGGAATTGAAATACTGGATTATAATGTATATCGTGTGTAATTGGAAAGAAGCAAGATTGCAAAGATAACAGATGGTTGGTCAGCCTTTTAAGAGTTAATAAAAAAGTGGAGGATATCATTTAGAAACCATGATGAGAATAAACCTGGATTATTCTGCACAGAGTCTGTATTAGGAACAAAACAATAAAAAATAGATTCAATGTTTGAAAGAGAAGGGGAATGGATAAACTTGGAAGAAGAAATGTGTTGTCATAAATGACACAGAGAGCTCTAAATACGAAAATGTAAAGACATATATGTTTACACAATCAAAACCTGTGGTTGCAAAAATAAGCAAATACATGGGTGTCAAGTTCTAAAGAATGTAGAGTTCTTTAGTAGGTAAAGTGAGTTACCTTTTAAGGTTTGCAAATTGATAGATTTATGTCATCTGAGCTCTAAATGCTGGAGTTTTTAAGTTATAGACAATATCATATCAATGGACTAATTCATTAGAGCATTAGATTTTTATTTTCAATTTTTAATGTTTTATTTTCAGTGCTGCATTGTATATACATGCATTTTCTAGTTACAAGTCACTATGTGCAATGGATATATAACATTTTAATAAGAAAATCATTTGCACAGTCCTCCCATGTTAAATTTTTTTTTTTTTTTTTGAGACAGAGTCTCACTCTGTTGCCCAGGCTAGAGTGAGTGCCGTGGCGTCAGCCTAGCTCACAGCAACCTCAAACTCCTGGGCTCAAGCGATCCTCCTGCCCCAGCCTCCCGAGTAGCTGGGACTACAGGCATGCGCCACCATGCCCGGCTAATTTTTTCTATATATATATTAGTTGGCCAATTAATTTCTTTCTATTTATAGTAGAGACGGGGTCTTGCTCTTGCTCAGGCTGGTTTCGAACTCCTGACCTCGAGCAATCCGCCCGCCTTGGCCTCCCAGAGAGCTAGGATTACAGGCGTGAGCCACCGCGCCCGGCCCCATGTTAAATTTTTTAACATTCTGCAAGATACGTTCTGCCTTCACTAAAGCAAGTACTCCTTAATTAATCAATTTTTAGCATTTCATTCACTGTTCCAATTAGTTGCTTTTATCATTTAACAACAATGCTTCTCATTAAAGGACTATGAAATATCATAATGAAAATAATTTGCATTGATGAAGATGATTGAGTTTCATAATAAAATTAATAATGATAAAAGCAATGGCTTTTATTTATCCATGAGAGATACTAAACAATTTTATCTTTTGAACATCCAATTATTCTTTTCAATATGCTTATGGTGTTGCTAGCAGAAAACTATCACCATCATCTTGTTACACATAGAAAACAGTGACTCAAGATGCATAATGGTTGCCTAGAGTATAACAGGGAAAAACAAAAACAAAAATAAAAATCAGGTGCTTACAGAAGTCTCTGATACACTGAAAACTCTTTGAGCTATTAATCAAAAAATCCTAAATATACCTATGCAAATAGAACTTAAGCATCATATATTTAATCCAATAAATAGTGTTATCTGGAAGTTATAGTATTGATTATTAAAAGTACTGTATTGAAAAATGAGACACTAAAAATATATATTAATATTTAACAAACATTCATCGAGTTACTTCTTTGTGCCAGGCTATATTCCAGACTTTAAGGATGCAGAGGTAAAATAAATGAGCCCCCAAAACTATTCTCATGGAAAATTGATTCTAACAGGAAGGAAAGTTACAAATAAATAATTTCAAAATTCTCAATTTACCACTTGCCAATATATCCCTATCACCTATTTCTTTTTGCTTCATTGTATTAAAGAATTGCCTTCCACAAAAGCACTCTCTTTGCTGGGCTCTTTTATGGGAATTAAATAGGAATGGAAATGCTACAGTGTTAATATCAAACATACTGAGAGTGCCTGAGCACAAATGCACAGAAGCTGGTGGGGAAAAGTCAATTAAATGGAAATTCTCAACCGATCCCAACTTTACAAGTTTCAAATAAACCACCTTTAAGTTGGACAGTTTTTCAAACAAAGATCAAATGGTCTGCCCTGTGCAGGTAATCAACATGAAAGTTCTCTTTAAATTTGCAATCCAAAATGCAACAAATTTTAAAATTTGTTACTTTGCCAGCTACTCTTAAATTTGTACCTGTTGAAATATATCTTATTTCTAAAAAATACTCTCAGCCTCTTAAAACCTTAGAACTTTTTGGTACATATCTTCTAAAACCAAGAGAATAAAAGCTAGCCTTGACCTAACAAATGGAAGCTAATCAGTCAGTGTGGAAGACTATTGATAGCAAAACATTTGTACTTTCTTATAATTCTCTCTACATGCCTATTGTGGTAACAACTATTGGAGTTTCCATTTGAGATGGAAGTATTTTGACTCAGTGACATTTAACTCTGCTTTCTTAATTGTCACCTGCTGTTTTTGTGCTTTGCTTTTGAGCTAACCAAATTGACTTTTTTTCTTACTGCTAGAAAAAGTGCATTAAGTTTC
This sequence comes from Mirza zaza, assembly GCA_008750895.1. Taxonomy (NCBI): domain Eukaryota; kingdom Metazoa; phylum Chordata; class Mammalia; order Primates; family Cheirogaleidae; genus Mirza; species Mirza zaza. The sequence goes on along the minus strand of VSMD01032349.1, from coordinate 6,353 downwards.
AAAAGTAACTCTACCCCCATCTTCTTTACTAAAACAAAAGATTCTATTTCTACACTCTCACTCTTTATAGTGTTTCAGAAACGAGAGTTGATAAACAATGGGGCCAGAATGTAAATAGCTCATTGAACAAATTTAATTGCTTATTATGGTTATATTTGATATGTTTTGGGATTTGGAAATATGCCTGATGGTATAAGGGCAGTTTTGAGACAAATCCCTGAGTGATAACTAGCTTAAAGCAGAAACTACATATAAAGATCACCCTTTTTTGAAACAAACATTATAAAAATGTACCTGCTTCCCTTTGTTCCTGCTTTTATCAGTAAAAGGAGTCATTTTATTAATAGTATCTTAAAAGTAGCTAAGGATGATGCTAAGATGGAAAACAAATGGACCAATTAAATACTCGATATATATGATCTATTATTTGTCATGATTTGTTTCCAAATGGTACATAATTGTAATTTCTAAGTTTGTCTGCATTTATACTTTCACCAAATATTTGTAGGGCACATACCATGTTTAAAGCATGACATCAATTCAAAGGGAATTAATCATTTTTTTATAATTAGAATGATTCCATCTCTGAACTCCTAGGAAAGAAATCAGTGGACAATTGGACCAGCTAGGTGGAGTACAACCCTGGTATGACTGAAACACAAAATATTTATATTGGAAGATATCATAGTAGCACCATGTATCATATACAACATTAGAATAAGGGGTTCAGTGTTAAGCAAAACACCGTCACACATAAACTTCACAAATTACAAAATAATTGATGGCCAAACAGGTTATTTTGAACTAATTCTAAATTTTATAATATTTTAACTTAAAATTGAAACCAGTCACAAAACAGCATGCATTTGTATAGTGACTAATCACTAGTAGAGGCATGCTGACACAATAAACAGGTGGCAAACTTCAATACATTTTCAAATTACAGAGATACATTCTGCTTTTGATAGTACTAATAAAATTTCATTTGAGTGTGAGTTTGGAGTCTCTGGCTTCCACCAATGTAATTAGGACTTCACAATTATAAACACAATAATATGCATGGATGGTAAATAACTTCCCATGCGATAAAAATGTAATTTAGAACTTCACAAAAGAGAAGATAATCAAATGTGAAGCAATAATGGAGAAAAGTACAAGTGAAAAAAAGAGAATGAGCATCAAAAAACTTATAATACTCAAATATGAAGATAATCATAAGTAATAACTTTAAAAGAGAATATAATCAACAATGTTAAAAAGACATAAAACATAACTTGAAAGATTGATTTTCATAAAAATTGGATATACTAAGTAAAAGTTTTTTTTGAATAGAATTTGGTATGTGTATATTAATAAATACTTCATGAATGGAGGTGTAATGTGGAATAAAAGAACATAACTAGTGAGAGAGAGCTAGGTTATTTTTCCATGCTCCTATGTAGGATGTTTGGATTTTAATTATTGAAAACAAACTCCCTCATCTTTCCACTACAAGTCACAGATATTGACAGCTATATCCATTCTAGTGTTCTTTCCTCCTGTTACAATTAAAGTGTTTTCATTACAATTAAGGCAAATCTCTCCATTTGTACTTTTCACATGTTTTCTATTGAATCATCAATCTTTCCTCAGCCTACAAACATGCTTTCTTAGCTCCCAATTTAAAGACAAAGAAAAATTTTATAAAACAACCAGTGGTGTGTTGATAAACTGTTTCTCCAAAAGGAAAAAAAAATAAACAAGCAAAAATCACAACAACAAAAACCCTGATTTGTAGTGTTTGCCAATCTATGTGGTGTACATACTGTTACTACGAATGATTTCAGGTCACCAATGATTTAACAACATGCTGGCACAATTCCTGAATATTCCATTGTAACTATTAATAGGGTTACTCCCTTATTCTTCTATCTCCTTCCATTTCTCCGCTCCTCTTCACAATAGAACTATTCAAATGTTTCAGCTATACTCTATGTACCTACTTTCCTACACCTCCTCCCATACAACTCATATTTAGTCAGCACCAAATATGTGCCAAGCACTGTTACAGATGCTGGGAATATAGCAGTGAACAAAACAAAATTCCTGCCCTCAGAGTGCCTATATTCTAGTTTAGACAAAGATGATAAATAAAAACAAATCTCCAGCCTCTCATATTTTACGTTCTATAGAGAAAAATAAAGTGGGTAGGGTATGCACGGGGTCAATGTTTTAAAAATGAGTATGGCAGGCTTCTCTAAGTAACATCAGAGAAATGGCTTTTCTATCTCTACTTCACTAATGGCTACGATGTTGCCAAGCCTAATGGATATTTTTCTATCTTCATCTTACTCTATAGCTCCCAGTAGCACTCTTTCATTCTTAAACTACTTTTATTTCTTAGATTCTTTGATAATACATTTTTCAGGTTTTACCCCTATTTAGCAAAACTTTTCCATGCTTTCCTTTTGGTTATAACTATCTAAACACTAGGGAATTTTGGAAAGGCTTAGATGTGGGATCTGGGTCTTCTTAAGCTACACTCACTCTTTTCCTATGTGATGTTATCTAATTTTAGTTCTCTCTCTTTTTCTACTTTACTTCTCTCCCACTTCCACCTAAAGGCAAATGATTTCCAAAAACCCATTTCTAACTGAGACCTCTCACCTCAGGTCATGACAGCCGATTAGATTTCTCCATTTAGAAATATCTCAAATTTGTTACACTGAAGATAGAGCTCTCAATTCCCTCCAAAATCATTAGTTTCCCATTTATCACCATTACAGAATATGATAAAATCATCCATGCATTGTTTCAGGCTGTAAATGTAGGAAACATTCATGGTTTTCCTTTTTTCTTCATTTCCTCATTTGGTCCCTTGTCCTTTTTCGCTTCTAAGAGGATTGTATGTGCCCACCTGTCTTCATGTTCATTATCACTATCTCACCCAAGCCATGATCCTCACCTTCTGGGTCCAACGCATTCACATCCCAACTGTTCTCATGCCTTTCAGTCCATTCTACATGCACCAGCTCGACTTATCTTTTAAAAAACACAAACGTACATAGAACATCTTCCTACTTACAACCCTTCAAAGTCTCCTCATTTTGTTTAGAATCCATTTAAAGTCTTTCAACGCCTTATAAAGTACTACATAACTCAATCCTGCACACTTAGCTAAAGGCACGCAAATGGTGTCTCTCTTTCTGTTTTGCCATTACCTTTCTGATGTATTGGCTTTGTTTTATTTTGTATCTCAAACGTCACAGGCCCCTTTACACCTCTTGATCTTTTACACTTGCTGCTCTCTTTACCTGGAATATTTTATCCATCTTCTTAAACTTTAGATTTATTCTTATCTATTAGGTTTTAGCTCATATATAATAGCACTTCTTCAGAAATGCATTTGTCATCATATTTTAAGAAGCTTGCTCCCTTTCCCTTTATTTCACATTGATTTCCTTTACATCACTTGTCACAACCTGTCATTACTGTGTTTATTTATTAATAATTTATTCATTTATTATTTCTCTCCCTATAAGAATATATGCACCACAAGAGCATGAACTTTATCTAAATTGCTTTACCACTGACTGACAATTAGTAGGCACTCAATAGTCATTAAATCAGTAAATGAATGAATGAAGAGATAATTATTGCTGCTGTGAATAGAGGTTCACTTTGGTGGTCTACATCTATGAACATAGAGTAAGACAAATGTTGAAAATTGAGAACTAGTTGAAGGAGAATAAAGCACATAGAAAAGAACAGGAGCAGGCAATATCTATTGTCCTACAAAATTATGTGAAAGAGATTAAATTTTATATTTAATTAATTTTTATCAAGCAGTAATTATATACAAGGAACTACTATCATGTTTTCTGATTTAAACTTCACCACTCTCTTGTGAGTTAAGAATACTGCCCAAGGTCATAAAACTATCAAGTGATATTCTGATTAAGGTGAAAAAATAGACTCCAGGGTTTTCAACCCAGTTCTCTCATTTTATGACCTTGGACAAGGTTAAGCATGAACCTCAGCTTCCTATTGTATAGCAAAAAGTTTTTCTTAAATTATTTATCACACTCTCAAAAATGAGACTTGATTTGAAGAACATCTCATGCTCTAAGAACTGGATCAGATTTTTTTAAGTGATAGGGAAAGAAGCATTAATTTCTAAATTAGAGAGCATTATCAGGTTAATCAAGAAGCCTATGAGTGATGATGACAAAGTTAGTACATTTTAAATTCAGATTGAAAATACTCAAGCTAATACTCAAGACACAGGAAAACTAATGTTTTATTCATTGTTCCTAAACTTTGGCATATACTCTACAAAATAGCACAGTGCTTTGCAAAAATACATGTTCAAAATTAATATTGACTGATTTCTACAGAAAAATCTATTCAAGCACTCTCAGACCCAGGGTAGAAAAAGCAGACTCCTTAGAACTTGAATAAAGCATAGCTTTCAGGAATTTTCTATTAAGCGTCTGCATATCTGGAGGTCTGAAAGACTCAAGCAAGTGAAAGCTTTGCCATATCACTGAAACTATAACTCAGTAGTGGATAGAATCCTACTGAATAATTACAATTGTATTAATAAAAGAAGTTCTGTAAGCTGAGATATAGGAATGAGAAAGGGATTCAACTAAGAAACAAAGAAAAATTTGGCATGGTATACACACATTTATAAATAATAAATATTGTCAGTAATATAACTGATATATATGTAAAGGTTTAATATTTGGAAATCAACTTTTTTTTTGATCAGAGATTATTAACATCAAAGAATGTGTAGAGGCCTGGCACGGTGGCTCACACCTGTAGTCCTAGCACTCTAGGAGGCTGAGGTGGGTGGATCATTTGAGCTCAAGAGTTCGAGACCAGTCTGAGCGAGAGTGAGACCCTGTCTCTACTAAAAATAGAAAAAATTAGCCAGGCATGGTGGTGCACGCCTGTAGTCCCAGCTACTCAGGAGGCTGAGGCAGCAGGATTGCTTGAGCCCAGGAGTTTGAGGTTGCTGTGAGCTAGGCTGACGCCACAGCACTCACTCTAGCCTGGGCAATAAAGTGAGACTCTGTCCCAAAAAAAAAAAGAATAGTTTTGTGGAGCTGGCCTTCGTGAGAGCTGGAAAGTGCAAACCCCAGGTGCCCCCTTCCATCAGGCCGCTTATTCTCAGAGACGGGAAGTGCCCACCGGCCAGCAGGGTGAAAAGTGGGGATCCTGTTTCAGTCTATTTAAACAGGATCCCCACTTTTC
>VSMD01032342.1:0-52088 GCA_008750895.1 Mirza zaza | reverse complement strand
CTGCTCCACCTCTGATTCCACCACCAGGTAAATAGTAAAGACATTAGATTTTGAAACAAAAATAACCCATGTTTCTTTTATTGAATTTAACAAAATACATACGGTGAAATAATATCTTGATTACATTGCATTAGAAATAATAGATATAATATTTATTATGGTAAGTCTTCAACAGATTCATCCTGAAACAGATATATGTGTCTTGCTATTTCAACATAGCAAAGAGAAAGTATTCTAAAATAGAGAATATACGGCTATTGAAATTGCGATCCAGAAATATGATAACGATCCCCAAACTAAAGTTGCCAATAGTAAATGCATAAATCCAGATCCAGTTATAAGCCATATGTTAACTTGTTTTGAAAAATTTTTAAAAATAGCTTTAGAATTAGAATAGGTAAAAATAAATTATGTCCTTTGAAGAGATTGCAAATTTCAGAAGAGATTAAAATTTCAGTCTGGTCTTTCTTTTTTATGTTGGTTTCCTTTTAGGAGACTGCTACTGGGTAAATACCTGGTATTTACTTCTTTTAAACAAGACAGAAAAATAATGTATATGGTATTTTTAGCTACTTTTATTTTATTAAAAACCAAGTCCGTGGTAATAGAGAAAAAAACTCACAAATAGTCTCTAAATCTTATTTGTATTTATACTTTCAATGTTTCATCCAGTGGTCTTTATTACTGTATTCCCAATAAGTTTTAATATTTATACATCTTAACTAAATTTTTATGAAACTTAACAAGAATAATTGAGATTATAATTGCTTTTTCATAGGGAGAATGCCAGTAGTAAGGCATAGAATTAGCTACTGGTCTTAATCAGAATACCTATGAGACATGTATTAGGATTTACTTCCTAATAACAGAAACAGTTTATACTAGAGAGCCATATACTCTCACTCACTTTGCATTTGTGAGAGAACTGTCTTTGTTTTGAGGTTCCAGTTGTAATTAGTACAGAGCCAAATAAAGGGTTAGAATAGTCCTTCCCTATGTATTCATCCTTGCCTCTGAATCTCAGCTACTGCCTCTGCCCTTCATCTTCTACACCTTTGATTTCCTTCCACTGTCACTCTACTCTCAAAAAGGATAAGAAAAATATTATGAAAATGACTGGTGGCTTTAGAGAATCTACTGTCTCAAAATTGAAGAAAGAGAAGAATGGAGTAGGTTTAGAGGTCCTTACTCTAGACAATGTACTTTCTAAAGGTCAATGAATTTTGTGTTCCAACAACTAAATTAAACACAAAACTATTTATAAGTTGGGATTGGACCTGTGCTTTTTGAGTTGTTAATATATTGAGTATTAACCAAATGAAAGAAGAGGGCTTATGTGATTTATAAGGAGGATTTATGTGATTCTTAAATGAGTCGTTTATTCTCTGAAAAAGTTAGATAAAATGTAGAAATAATTAAGTTTGAATTTATTTGATTGAGGACAATTAATGTTTGTAATAATAGTCCTTATGCTAGATTGCTTTGTAATCTTATTTAAACTTTACTAGGTACTAAAGGTGATTTGACAGAATTTTCTTCTTAAATTTTCTTTTTTCTTTTTCTCTTTATGTTTTTCTTTTTCTTATCCCCATTTTATGCATTGATTCTTAAATTTTTAAAAATTTTATTTTTAATTGACAATTGTATAAATTTATGGGGTACAGTGTGATGATTTGATCTATGTTTACATTGTGGAACGATTAAGCTAGTTAACATATCTATCACCTCACATATTTATCAGTTTTTGTGGTGAGAACATTTAAAATCTCTTTTAAAGCAATTTTGAAGTATACAGTTGTTACTAACTAGTTGTCATGTTGTACAGTAGGTCTCTAAAACTTACTCCTCTTATCTAACCTGAACTTTGTACCCTGGAGCTTCATCTCCCATTCTCTACCCATACCTCCTAACCTCCTGGTAACCACCATTCTACTCTCCATTTCTATGAGTCCAACTTCTTTAGATTCCACATATAAGTGAGATTGTGCAGCATTTATCTTTCTGCGTCTGGTTTTTTCACTTAGCATAATGTCCTCCAGGTTTGTGCATGTCATTGCAAATGACAGAATGAAAGCATTTCTTCTTCATCGACTAGCTAATATATTCCTAGGTAGCTAGTACTTTATTTGTTCAATACTAGTTGTTTATTTTAATAGTAGAGGAGTGGTATGAATTACAGATGAAAAAACAAATACTTGGGTGGTATAAGAATATCCAGAAGCTCTAACAACCTCATTATCTGGAAGTTTACTTTTTTCCAAAATGATAAAATTACTCCATTTTTTGCCATATAGCCTCTGTTTATAATTATAACAAATCTTTGAATAATGTTTGGGTTATTGTTGGTTTTATACTGGAGAGTGCTGCTGATTATTTTTCAGTTGCTGAATCTGTCTACTTAATGATAATTCTCAGCTTTGTGGTTTTCATATTTTTATACCTATTTAGGTTTCCTTTGATGCTTATTCTTGGATTATATTTCCATGCTGTCAGCATTTAAGAAATATATATTTAGATGAATTCTAATGTTACTTTGAGCAGTACCCAACTGTGACTTATACACTGGAGGATACCAGTTAATATTAAGACCAAATACTTGGAAGTTGAGACTGGATTACTCCTTATTTTTACTAGACTGTGAGCCATTAGGGAGAATATAGGCTGTGTATTTCCATCTTTGTTTCCCTGCAATGGTAGTCACAGTGTCTTATGTATACTTGACATTCTCTAAATATGTTAGCTAATTGAGTGAAATATATATATATAAAATATATATATTTTATATATATACATGCGTGTGTGTGTGTGTGTATGTAAATGAAAACACCAGAGGTGACTTTCAGGTTGACAGCTGATATAATTAGAATGGGCACTGGTTCTAAACACCAGTATGGTTGCATAGATATATACCAGCTAAATGTATACCCTGCTTAAAGATAATATTCAGTTACCATTTACCTCAGAAGTACGTGGTTAGACTATGTTCTGTAGTTTGTTATAATTTAAATCACCTTAAGAATCACAAGAGGATAATGAAAAAAACTGTGACTCAGGAGTTTTTTTTTAAGTATTGCCTAAAAGGTACTCCATTTGTCTTAGAGAAAACCTTGAATTTTCTTTTCTGCTTTCTGTAGAAATACTAAAAGGAAAGGGGAAAGAAACTTTTTTAAAGAATTGATTTAAATGAGGCCAGGCACAGTGGCTCACACCTGTAATCCTAGCTCTCTGGGAGGCCGAGGCAGGAGGATCGCTCAAGGTCAGGAGTTCGAAACCAGCCTGAGCAAAAGTGAGACCCCGTCTCTACTATAAATAGAAGAGAAATTAATTGGCCAACTAAAAAGATATAGAAAAAAATTAGCCGGGCGTGGTGGCACGTGCCTGTAGTCCTAGCTACTCAGGAGGCTGAGGCAGGAGGATCACTTGAGCCCAGGAGTTGGAGGTTGCTGTGAGCTAGGCTGATGCCATGGCACTCTAGCCTGTGCAACAGAGCGAGACTCTCTCAAAAAAAAAAAAAGAAAAAGAAAAAAAGAATTGATTTAAATGTACTCTAATGTTACTCTTGTTAACATTAGATTTCTGCATAAGTTTTTAAGACTAAAGTCCTAAGTATGATGAAACAAATACAGTGGTGATGTGTTATTCCCATATTTTAAGGTGCTAGCAGGTTTTTTTTTTTTTTTGCAAATAGGGTGACCATAAATCCAGATTTGCCTGGAACAGTCTTTATATCTTTTATCCCAGCATAATTATTCATCCTTAGAAATGCCCTGGTTTGGATGACAAAATTTATGGTCAGCTCTTCTTGGAAATTTACAGACCTGGCTCATTGCATAAGTAGGTAGTTTACTCCTTGACAATTATGAGATGGCAGAGACAGCTCTCGTGCAAAGGATTTTACTGTCAAGTAAGTGACAGGAAAGGATAGATGTATTGTTTCCTCTACCCTCAAATACATATCTACAAACATATATGAAACCTTATTTAGTAACAGAGAGGACAAAGAATTTCTGGCCATAATAGTTTTATGTTAGAGTACAACAAAAATGGGGTAAGATCTCTGGGAGTGCAAAAGTATTTAATGTGGTTGCTTTTACAGCCATACTCAAAAATCTGTTATTGTCATTTTATAGTGAGCCAGAAAACAGTTTCTATTAAGTTTTTTTCAGAACTATATTAGTGTAGTTTCATGCAGCTCCTGAGTAATAATAGAAGAGCTAATATTTAATGCTCACTTTTGAAAGTACTATCCTGAGCACATCCCATATATTAACTCATCAGATTCTTGAACATTATCTGCAGTAGATATTCTAGTTTTAAAGATGAAGAAACCCAGATTTAAGGAATTCAGGTAATAGCTAGAGAATAGCAGAACCAGAATGCTAACCCAGGCAGTTTTTCTTGAAAGTCTATTTTCTTTATTAACTATGTTGAAATGAATTAGTATCTATGGCAAGAAAACTGTGTTATATGTATTTACCACAGTAACATGTCTGAGAAGGTTTTGTTTTTTTTAAAGCAGTTCCCGGATGTTGAAGTATATGCATACATATTTGTGGATGGGAAAATTAGGGAGATTGTAAAGAGCGGGAATCAGATTTTTGTTTAAAAAATCCAGTTAAGGTTTTACTATTTGCCTGATTTGTGTTAGGAAGTCTGTGTTTAACTGAATAAGTCAGTTTTGAAATCCTTGTTTATTGGAAGAAAAATTGTAAAATTGGAAGGATGTTACAGGGCAGGTGATTTTGTGTTTGCTTGTTTATTGTGGTAAAATATACATAGTATTTATCATTTTAACCATTTGTAAGTGTTCAGTTCATTGGCATTTAAATACATTCACAACATTGTGTAACCATCACCATGATCTATACCTAAAGCTTTTTCATCATCCCCGGCAAAAATTCTGTACCCGTTAAACATTAACTCCTTTCTCCCTCATCCTGGTACCTGTTAACCTCTATTCTACTTTCGGTCTCTATGAATTTATTTATTTTACGTACCTTGTATCAGTGGAATCATGTATTTGTCTATCTGTGTTTGTTTCTGAAATAATAGAATTTAATTAATGATTGTGAACTAACTTGATGGTAGGCTTTTAATTTAGGTTTTTGAATGTTAATTTACTTTACTGTAATCATATTTTATCTTCATTTTTTATGATGGAATTTATTAGAGGATAGATGGCAACTTCAGTTTGACTGATTTCTTGTTGCGTTAACTGTAGGTTCATGTGACTACGGTTCTGTAGGTCTTAGGAGCCATTGGAATCTATCCCAGGAGTAGAATTCTACTAAGTTGAAGAAGGTTCTTTGCTTTACTAGATGTAGTCCAACTATTCTCTACCACAAACAAGGCATCTCTGCTTTTGAAGTTGTCTGCAGGGTTTGGCTGTTATTAGATATCAGAGGTATAAGATTCTTTTAGAAAAGAAGTAGATTCCTTCCTAAAAGACTGTTGTCATATAGATCGGTATCTTACTAGTTATCTAATACTACTAATTGTATGAATTCAAAAGTCTTGTTTCTTAAATATGTTGATTTTGGGTTAGAAATGATGCATGAGAGTGGTGGAAGGGGTGGCAAGCCATTCACACCTGGGGTCTTTGTGCATTTACTCTAAGGCCTACGTTCTCATTAGATTATTATTTCTCTGTTAGCAGTCTGGTTCTTTAGCATGGTAGTTCTCAAACTGTTTGGTTACAGACTTCAATAGTTTTTTTAAAAAACTCTTAAAAACTACTGTAGACCTCAAAGAGCTTCTGTTTATGTGTGTTGTATCTATCTCAATTTTTGTGTGTAGAAATTAAAATATTTAAAGATAGTTATAATAAACTCATTACATGTTAATATAAAAATTATTTTGTGAAAAGTAACTTTTTAAACAAAAAAAATTTAGTGAGAAGTGGCCTTGTTTTACACTTTTGTAAATCTCTTTACTATGTGGCTTAATAGAAAAAAGCTGGGTTCTCCTGTTGTCTCTGCATTAACTCTATTGTGATATCACAAGTCATGTAGACTCTGGAAAACTTCACTGTACACTTTTAAGAAAATGAGCATAAAAAAGGCAAATCACATTTTAGTATTTTTACGGAAGTAGTTTTGACCTTGCAGATTCCATAGGAGGGTCTCAGGGACCCCTAAGAACCCTGGATGAAACTTTGAGAACTATTGCTTTGGCAGAAACTTGGCCTATATTGGATGAATGTTATCAGTACCCTTGAGGATATACAATTTTATCCCTTAAATTGAGAGGCTATTTTATGAATGTAACATTTGTTAAGCTAATTTTATAGTGCCATGGCGTTTTGGTCTTACCCAACAGGTTACCTCATATTAACTGGCCCTATTTCTAGAAGTACTTTTGAAAAAATTTCTTGGAGTTTTGAGAACTGTCCCCCATCTTTACAAAAAATTAAAAAATTAGCTGGGCATGGTTGTGTGCACCTGTGGTCCAGCTCCTGAGAGGCTGAGGTGGGAAGATCACTTGAGCCCAGGAGTTCAAGGTTGCTATGAGCTATGACTGCACTACTGCATTCTAGCCTGGGTAACAGAGTGAGACCCTGTCTCTTAAAAACAAAAGCAGCCTATCAACGTTTTCAGTAAACTTAAGATAGGGAATAATGCTAATTATCTTTAATAAATAATGATGTTTTCTGGCACAATTCAAATTAATTTAAATGCAAGTTTAACAGAGATTAAAAGCTTCCTTAGGACATTAATTTTTGAATGTCTTTTTCAACCATGGAAGCTCCCCTTATAATTTTAATACACCCTCGACTTGGCATTTTATAGAATCTAATTATGTTTTTAACATATGTCTTTTGTTTGCACTGCTCTTCTAGTCATTTTGTAATTATATGTGAGCTGGTAGAGATCAACTGCTTTATAAATTCTATATAAAAATATTGATATTTCTACTAAAAATCCTTTAATTTGTCTAAAATAAGGCTTTTTATTTTCTATAAGCTTTAGGTTGCATAAATTAGAGGATTAAGAGGTCGTAATAAAGATAAAATAGTTTGTTCATTTTATAGTTAATGTAAAATTATCTTTTTTTACCTTTTATATATGAAGTATGCTGGTAACATTTTGGTTGCTTTGTTTCATTACCATAGCACTTTTTAACACTATTTTTTCCTTAAAATTGCGTCCATCCTTTTTTGTACCTTGTTGTGATTGTTTTGTTTATTAAGAAATGGTTTTACAGTATTCTACATTCTGGTTTTTGTTTTTCTAAAAAAGGTAGGTGGTAGATAATGTTTTTATGTATATATAATTTTAAAAAATCCTGATATCTAGAAAAGTATTTCTGGTAGAAGATGATATTTAAAGATTTTCGTAAACCTAGATTTTTGTACTCAGTTTCTTTGTGTAAAACTTACTTGTGAGTATAATGGCTTTGAAGTAGAAATTGGTGAGACTTAAGAAAGTGATCAGGTTTGTCTATTTCTTACATAGTAGTGTTGACAGAATTTGGAAGTGTGAGAAATAGGAAGCATAGTTTACATAATTCTGCCATGTTTCTTCTTTCATTTGAACTTAAGTAGAGAAAAGATAGGTGGTTATTGCATGTATTGGTTTTCTATTGCTACATAATAAATCACTCCAGAATGTAGTGTCTTAAAACAGCATACATTTATTATTGAACAGTTTTTGTGGGCCAGAAATCTGGTCCTTTGCTTCAGGGTCTCTCTCAGATTCCATAGTCATCTTTAAAGGCTTGACTGAGGAAGTATTCCTCTCAAAGCTCACTCATCTCTTTATTACAAGGATTCAGTTCCTCAGTTTGGCCAATGAGAAACGAAAAATGAAAAACAAAACAGAAAAAAGATCCGTTTCTTTCCTTGGCTGTTGGGCTGCGAGAGCTTTAGTTCCTCACTAGTGTGGTCTTCTCCAGCGTGGCTGCTTGCTGCCAGCAAAAAGAATCACGGTCTTTCGTAACCTCATGGAAGTGGCATCCTATCATTTTTTTATTATAAATCTGTTTTTTGTGTTAGGAATAAGTCATAAGGTCTAGCCCACACTCAAGGTAGGACATAAATACCAGAGGTGAACAAAGGCATAAATACCAGAAGGGTGGGGATCGTTGACAGCCAGAATAGTCAGAAACTTTATTTTGCTTTAATTATACAACGATGGTGGAATACATTCAGAATGTATCAATCTTTGTTTAGTTTTTTGTGAGTTCAGAGCCCACTCTTAATTTTGTGAGAATTTTTAATATAGGTAAATTCTTTTTAATGTGATGTTTAATGGAAATGCTGCCTTCTCTGTCTCTTTGTCTCAGTTCCTTCCGTCTCCCAAATAGGGTTTCAGATCTCCCTGACACGCCCCTTTTATATTTAAGAGTATGCGTTACAAACTGGAGAGATTAAATCCTATTCTCTTTTGAGAATGCCAAATAGTGTAGGCTTGTCATACTATTTTACTTTAAGTGTCACATGTAGATGCCTTTGTTTGTTTCATAAAAATTTGGGATGAGATTGATTTAATCTGTATTGAGTTGCCCAGCAGTGAAATTTGGAGGGAAGTTTAGAATCTAATCTAGCGATTCTCATAGTGTGGTCCCAGGCCAGCAACTTTATCTGTTGGAAAATTGGGGAGAGTACAAATTTTCTGGCTCCATTCCAGATCTTCTGAATCAGAAATTCTAGGGGATAGGCCCAGCAACCTGTGTTTTAACAGACTGTCCGGGTGATTCTGATGCATGCTCATTTGAATACCACTAATCTGTTGAGCCTGTGAGAGCCTGAATGTTATTTTTCCAAACGTTGTTGGCCAGTACTAGAAGTTTTACTATTGTTATGTACGGCTTTCCAGGAAAAATTTGTTTTCTATTCATTTTACAGATACAGGATAAGAAAGTAACACGGTACTTGGCCTTGTATGTTTTAAGTTCATTGGCAAGGCTAGGCAGTGTGCGTGTTAGCCATGAAGATGGAGGTGTTGAGTAGGGAAAGGGCAGGGATTTTTGAGGCAAATTTTCTCTTCCCTTACACTATTTCTCTTTTGTTAACACAAGTCAAATACTAAATAGTGATTTTTAGATGAGGATGATGTCAGCCTTAGCTGATATCATATATTGAACTTCATTAATTGCCATTTGAAAATAACATTTGATTATTGTTGAATCAGTTTTATAGTGTTTCATCAACTTTGTAGTCCTATTTCAGTGAACATTTACTCATAACGATTTGCATTGAAATAATATCTTGGGTGAATTAGAGGTGTCACAGAAAGATCCCTCCCTAGTTCCCATGCCAACTTTCTGATATGTAGATAGTGATTTGAAAGACATACTGTATATATAGCATAGTTTTTCTTTGATTGTGTTAAAACCAGTTGAATGTTTTTTATCTGTCCTATGATACTACTGTAGTAAAATTAACATTAAAGGCAGGCTGTAATTTTAACTACCTTTGTAGCATACTTAGTAATTTGGTCATATGTCTTTTATCTGTATGTTTTGTTGAAGTTTCACAACTTCACTGTTTTTGAGGACTAAATTTTGAAGGAGCTGACTAGTTTCTTAGTTTTTTTTTTGCATGAATTGACATTTTGGTAAGCTGTAGTAAGCATTAGTTAAAATACATGCTTCTCACATGTTCATTTAGGTAAAGTTATTGGGCTTATAGTATGTAAAGTGAGTGGTTGATTTTGGTATAGTTCTTGATTTTATATACCTGAGAAAATAATCCTGTATTTAAATATGGAAGCTAGATCAAATAGTAAAGTTCAATAGTCTTCTAAAAAATCTGTACTGTTCTAAAGAAAATTAAGTAATACGTATTAAGAACATTTAATGCTCTGCTTTCCTTAATTTTCCCATTTAGTTTGGAGTCTGGAACTCTGCTAGCTTGTATTGTTTGCTGGATTCTTTTAGCTTAGTAAATTGAGAAGCAGCAAAGTAACCTCAGCATGGGTAAGAATTGCTATTAACTGTGGGTCAGTGTGGTAGACTTGTAGAGGCCTAATGATTTTTGAAACATGATGGCTACTTTACATATCTTTTTTAGTCTTGTTGGTTTTGTAAGTTTAGAATATCTTTTTATTGTATGTGTGGTTAAATCAGGTGCTTCAGTCTCTATTTTAAGGCCATTTCCTGCCTTAACATTTTTTTTAAATCTCTTATTCTGGTAAAACTTGTACATCACAACATTAAAAATTATTAGCAGATGTTTCCTTTGACAAAACATTTGAAAGCAATTCTGTTTTCATTTTTTTTTGCATGTATTTAGTTAATGAATTAGATTACTTTTTCCTCTTGAACTAATTTTGATGCAATTTTTAAGATAGGATTTAGTAAATCATTCTGGCTGTGTGTTAAAGTTACTTACGGTATAAAACTTTTTATGAACGAAGATATTTTAAATCTTTTTCTATTTTCCTACTTAGAAATGTTGTTTTTCTTAAACTGAAAGTAGTTACTATTTATTTGCATGCCACATAAATTGCCTTTCATGTATCTCTTAAATTTAAAATGCTGAATTTAATTTTAGTATTTAAATACATTTTACATTAGGATTTAAGGGCACATTTGGCCAGTGTAAATTGAGGATGTTTGTACATAGTTTATTTCTTAAAGGTTATAATGTATGCAAATAATGAGTGAGAATCACTCAAATTAATGTGCCCTGGGGGTGAATATTGTGAATTGACTCTACCCCCCTTTTTCTCCTCCTACAAATCAAAAGAAATATTTATTAACTTTTCCTCACTTCTGCCAACAGTAGTACAACAATCTGAGTCAACACTTGAATGTCCCACAATATACTGAGCTTTACAAAAGCGAATAACATCCATCATCATCTTGAGTTATTCTGCACTACCTGCAGTGTTACAGAAAGATTTCACGGATCAGTTTCCCTATTAAAATGTTAAAATAACAAGATCAGACATAGATTATCAAATTTAGTTAGCATTAATTTCATGGAGTTTGATGTTTGTGTATGCACAAGTGTGCTTTTTATCTGACGTCTAACTTCATTTGTGATTACAACTAGCGGGGCAAATGGTTGTTATCAAGTTGTGAGACTGGGTTTTCATCAGGGAAGTTGGATGTTATACTTGAATTGTTGGTCCTCTGCAAGAAAACAGAATGCTTCTCTTGAGTGAATAAGCCAGGATAATGAGGCGAGGGGTTTTATTTCAAAGTTTGTTTTGGTGATGGCATAAATACATAACAGGTTCTGAAATCCAATTACTATATTAAATTTCATCACTTGTTTTTTAGGTATCCCAATAACTGTACCACCTCCAGGTAAAACTTTTTTCATGTTTTCTCCATCATTGTTAATAAACATGAAATTTCAAGCTTATAGTTATAGGAGGGACAGTGTTGATGGCGGTTAGAATATGGAATAGGCTATTGGGATTTCAAGGTCCTATTTTCAGCTCTGCCTTTGCTTCATTCCAGTTTTGATTAAGATATGTAGTTTTCTTATACCTGTCTTACCCATTTCTGTAGAAATAGAGGTTCTGAGAAAATTCTCACCTTATCAATTTGTGAAGAAAACAGTATAGGATATAAAATAAAATTTTTATAAAAAATATCTTCAGACCAATTAATTTTTTATATGATAAAGTGATTACAAGAAAGAGAAGGATACTTTATCTTGACTTTATTATAGTTCATGATTTTTTTTTTTTTACACTCTGCTGGTGTAGTTCAACATCATGAGAAAATATCTTCTGAGCCACACAACAATTAGATGGACTGACACTTAGGTGGTTGTTCTTAGAGTGGTGATTAATTGTTCATTATTGTAATGGCATGATTGATAGAAGTTTCTATGTGGCCTAGTGTTGATTTTTTTACATTTTGTCAGTTGTTTTTATAGTGTAATAGCAAACCTGATAGCAAGTGTGTTTACTGAGTTTAGTGTTAAAAGCCAAGAAAGTATGTAGAAAATGAGAGGTGATTATGCTTGGAAGGGTGGGTCTAAATTCACAATGACCTTGATAATCAAACTGAAGTTTAGATACAGTAGGCTAGTATACATATTTAGATGTGGGATAGAGAGTCATTGATTGTGTGTGAATGTGGCTGAAAAAGACTTAGGAAAAGTCAAAGAAATTATTGGTGTGTCTTTTTAGTTTAAAAAGCAATGTGGTTGTGAGGCTGTATAAAATAGGACTGTGGACTCTAACACTAATATGGTAATTGCTAAACTTTGTCCTTTTAGGATGTTTAATAGAGGAGTTAGATCCTAAAACTGGATACAGTGAAGAGCATGGTAAACTTGAAATAGTTTTAAGCAGGGCTAAAAATCAATTTAGATGGACCTTTGAGAAGGGTTCAGAGAACTGAGATTTATTTTTATTTGGAATACTAAACAGGTGGCTTAATGGAAGTGTTTTCAAATAACTAGAAGATAATAATAGAGAATGTGAGAGTGGAATACTTATTGTCCTCATTCAGGACAGTGTGCGAACTGTACTGTGAGAGACTATATAATTTAACACATTTCCTAGTAGTGAGGGTTGTGAAAATTTGGAAGGAATTAGTACCATAAGGAATTGGCATCCTAAGTTGTGGAATCTTCAAGTCTTTTGTTGGGCTGCTTCATTGCCTGTGCGAGTTCAAAAGTGCAGAGCAGATTATCTGTTAAGCTCCCTTTTAGCCATATCATTCTGTGGTATTTCATTTAAGTATTGTGAATTATTGAGAATGCAGACCTCATGATATAAAGGTACAAATTATGTTCCTTTGAAACTAATCCAAAAACTACATTATGTGCCTTTCTTTGTAAAGTAGTTCATTAGGGTTGTGCTATTTAAAATATACTCATGGTGGATATTCTCAGCCTTGAGCATTTATATATTCACTGGTAAGATTTTATTTATAAATTACACATTTTAAGGAAATTTCTATACATCTAAAACTCTCAAAATATTTTTTTGAAAGGTAAATGCTATTTTATTTGCTTTTCTTCTAAAATACTCTAAGTACAATATATCTGGTGGCAATACTACTACTGTTTTATGTATGGAAAAGGTAAGGCATTGAGATGAACTTTCTCATACTCAGAAAATGGGCTGTGTGTGGTGCTGAAAATAAGACCGGGTGTCCTGACTCTTCAGTTTGTGATGTGTGTTAGACCAGACTGTTTGTTTAAAGTTTTATTGCTCCAAAAATCTGTTTATAAGTTTGAGCTCCATTTTTTTCTGTTCATTATAACATAGAGAAACACATTCACATCCCCACAGAAATGTAGTGATACGCAGCAACTTTGTTCGCTCTTGACATGAAGTGTACATTCTGTTAACGCTCTTTATCTTATGATTGAATGTTGCAGGTTTTCCTCCTCCTCCAGGCGCTCCACCTCCGTCTCTTATACCGACTATAGAAAGGTAAATCAGTATAGATAGTGTGAACTTTTGATCGTTGGTAGTCTTTTGGCAGAAGAGTCATATACACATCTTGGTAATGTTTTCAGAGATTTAATTTTATAAACATAGCACCTGCCTTTTAATTCATAAAGTTAGATCTATGTTAGTTGCTTTTATATAACCAGGGGTCCTCACACTTTTTAAACAGGGGGGCAGTTCATCGTCCCTCAGACCATTGGAGGGCTGTTGGAGAGTGCGGCGCACATTCCACACATGCGCACTGTGGGCCCTGGACGAGCCGGCTGCTAAGCAGGACAGGCAGCAGCGGCAAAAACACCTGGCGGGCCATAGTTTGAGGACCCCTGAAAGCAGTTGGACCTATATTCTGATAATAAAACAGAGCGAAGAAAACTAAATCATCATATTTTTAAATAGTATCTTGTTTTGATTCATGACACACCAATTAAAGAAACCCCAGACTGTTAAAAACTTGGCAACAGTCAGTTTTGGGGAAAATACAAACGTAAATTACTGGAAATCATGAATAATACATGTCTCTTTCGGGATTAGGGAAGGACAACTATTACTGGACCATAGTGAAGAAAAGCTCTCTCATTCCTTGACAGCCTGCTGCATTGCAGCTTCCGCAGAGAAGGATTGGTGGATCCATTCTGCATGGCAGTAGCTTTATTTTTATCCCCTGTATTTATGGTTTATGGTAGCTAGAATGCTGTGCTAAAGAATATTTCCCTCATGGGTGGCAATGTGGTGTTTAACAGCGTAGGCTTTGGAATCACACAGTATTGCTAGACAGGCTTCACAAACCTTTTGAGACTCAGTTTCCTTTTTTACCAAAAGGACTGATAGAGCCATGAAGATTTAAAAAACTAGTGAATATAAAGCATCAGTATAATTCTTGGCAGATAGAAATCACTAATAAGAGCTGTTGTTAAGTCCCTGTTAAACATTCTTATTTTCTCAATCAAAGATCTTAAAAATTGTTATTTGTTGATTTTGTCATTGGGGCTGAATTAATGTTTTTGAAGTTTAAAAGCCTATGTTTTAGCATTAAAAAATTAAACTACAGAATCATCAATCATGGTGGTTAAAGTTTGCCTTCATGTTTTTTCATTTGTACCAAACTATTAAAATTCAGAATTTATTTGCAGCAAACATAAAAATACATTTTTTTCCCTCAACAGTGGACATTCCTCTGGTTATGATAGTCGTTCTGCACGTGCATTTCCATATAGCAATGGTAAGTATTGCTATGAGTTGCCTAGATTCAATTTGAGTCAGTAAAGTACCTAAATATTTTTAAAGCAATAAATACATGCTTTCATGGTTGAAAATAACGTCTTACAGAGCAATTTAAAAATATTGACTGAAGCAATAACTGGGTCTACATATCTGCAAGTATACTTGACAGAGTAATGTTCAAGTATTTATCAATTGCGCTTTTAAAAATTAGTAAATGATGACACAACAGGGGTATTTATGCCTTGCCTTTTTCTAAAAGAATTTGTCACCAATTTTTTATTGTTCGTAATATTTCTGTTTCTTGAGGCATCCAACTAACCTTCTTCTCATCTTTCTCCATCACTGGTTTAATTTTTCTTCTAAATCATTCGTAGGTCCCGTTTTGAGTTCACGCTTGACAACTTTATCTATTCCAAGGGTTTCTGATACCACTTAGATCTCTTGATCGTCGTTCATCTATTTTTAGAATGATTTGCATTGTACTAAGTTTTAAGGGTGCGCTAAGCTGTATATGGTGTTTGCCCTCATCAGATTTAAGGGTGTCATGGGAGCACAGAGGAGGGGTCTTCTACTTCAGAGGGGTGGAGCGATAGATGTTGACTTCCAAGCTATTCCAAGAGCGAGAACACAGAAGGCTTTATGAACTGAAAGAAGTGAAGCGTGGCTGGAGTGGAGAGAGCATACGGTTAAGCAGGGCATCGTAGCCATGCTATGGAGTGTGGACTTTATTCAGAGGGCTGTGAGGAGCCAGTTATTTTTATGTGAAATTGCTATTTAACATTTTAAAAATTTCCATTCTGGCTACTTACTGTGAGGAAATTGTTGATTTGCAGGGTAAGTAGCAAGGTTAGGATGGACCCCCATCACAAAAGGCAGATTAACAAGAGAAAAATAAGCTTGTTAACTTGTATACCTCGTCTATACAGGGAAATAGCTGGGAGATGAGTAGTTCTCAAAGAGGTGGCTTAGAAGTCTGGTGCATATAGCATCTGCAACAGAGAATAGCAAATATGTGGAGGAGTGACAAGACAAAAGAAAAGGACTTTGAATCTCTAGTGCTGGCCAATTGTGGAAAAGCAAGATATATGTATATGTGGAGAGAGAGAACATCAAGGCTAGTTAGGTTTGTCATGTCGTTTCGTCTCCAGGCTGCTGAGGGCCTAAAGTAGTTGTCAGTGATCAATTTTTGTCCTTTCTGGTAGAGAGGAGAGCAGGGACACCTTTACCTTTGTAGATTTATGTCCTGCTTTTAGGCAGCATTTGGGAGGAAGGGGGCCAGAGAGCTTTTCTTACGTCTGATTCTCAGCTGCCTTCAGCTCAGAGCATCCCTTATGTTAACAAGGCCTGTTTGGGGATGGCGTGTTCTGGTATCCTACAGAAGTAATCCAGAGGAAGAATTAGGATGTACTTCCTAATATACTGTCCATATACTTAGTACCATTGAGGATGGAAAAAATTGAATGGACTCCAAAGGTATTTATGTGGAATCTGTAAGAATCTATAAGTCTTGGTGATAGATCAGAAATATTAATAGGTAGTGTATATATATATCAGAAATATTAATAGGTAGTAATGGTAGTATATACTTCCATTTTTTTCTGTTCATTATAACAGAGAAGCACATTCATACCCCACAGAAATTGTGGGTTTTTGATAGAACCCTACATCAGATTAAGGAAATTTCCTTCCTCTCCTAATTTTCCAAGGGCTTTTAAACTATGAATAGATACTGAGTTTTATCAGATGCTTTCTGAGATGATCATAATTATTTTTCTTTTCTAATCTGCTAATGTGGCACATTATTTCTGTATTTTTCTAATATTAAGCTACTGTTGATTGAGATAAATCTAACTTGCATCTAATTGATTATCTTTTTATTTGTTTTAATAAACACTAATTGTTTGCTAATATTTATTTAGGATTTTGACATCTAAGTTTGTATGTAAGATTGGCCTGTGATTTCTCCTTATTCGTACTGTCCTTACCTGGTTTTGGTATGGAGGCTATACCAGCCACAGGGGATAAGTTAGGGAGTAGTCTCTTTTTGTCCTGTTTTTCTGGAAGTTTGTGTATTACAATGCCAGAATGACCTATACGCTATAAATTAGTAGAACCCATCTGTAAAAGGCATCTGGCCTTGTAGGGAGATTTTAAAGTACTGATTTAATGTCTTTAATAGTTAGGAGAGTATTCAAGATTTCTTTTCTTCTTGAATCAGTTTTGTTTGGTAAGTTTTTGGGTTTGGGTTTTTTTTTTAAGGAATTAACCCATTTCAGCTAAGTTTTTAAGTGCATTGGTATAAAGTATATAAAATTCTGTTTATTGTTTAATCTCTGCAATGTCAGTAGTTGTGATCCCTTTTTGGTTCTGATAATGTTTATGTATTCTCTGTTTTTCTTAATCTTGTCAGAACCTTGTCATGTTTTGTTTGCCTAATCTTCAAAAACCAACTTTCAGCCTTTTTCTATTATATGGCAGTTTTCTATTTCCTTGTTTTCTACTCTTTTATTATCTCTTTTTTGTTGGATTACTCTGTTCTTTTTCTAAGTTCTTTAATTGGAAAATTAGCTCATATTTTCAGTCTTTTCTGATACAGTGTTTTAAGACTAAATTTCCCTCAAGAACAATTTGCATCCCTAAACTTTTGATGTCATGTTTTTATCTATGTTTAGTTTCTGATAGTTTAAATGGTTGATTTTTTTTGACCCATTGAGTTATCAGAAATGTGTTTTTAATTTGAAATGGATGGGGATTAATTTCTCATACCTTTTAAATTTTACTTCTGACTTCAATTGCATGGTGGTCAGAGAACATGATGTCTGTTATATTCATCCTTTGAAAGTATTTGTATATTTTTATAAATGTTTCATATGTTTCTTTGTCATGGGCAGTATTGTATAGTACATTCATTAAATCAACTTTGTTAAGTGTGTTGCACAGATCTTCCTATCTGGATTCATTTTTTATCTGCCAGTAATTGAGAGAAGTATGTTCATCCCCCATGATCATGATTTTCATATTTTTACCTTTATTTCTATTAGATTTTACTCTTTAAGAATTAACACAATATTGTTAACTACTTGGAAGTTTAAATTTGTTCTATCTTCTTGGTGAATTGCATTATCCCTATTCATGTAGTCATCCTTTCTTTCCTAGGTAATGCTTTTTATGTAAGTCTGTTTTGTCTTTAATATAGCTATTTCTTTTTGAACTGGAGGTTGTTAGTATTTTCCATTTTTTTTCCTTCCATCCTTTCTGACCTTTCTGTGTTTTTGTCTTTTGTATTCAGAATATAGTTAGGTTTTTAAAAAGGACAAATCAATATGTGTCTTAACTGATAAATTCAATCCATTTTTATTATTGAGATAATTGAGCTATTTGAACTTAACTCCCCACCCTTTTTAATAAGTCTTTTTGAATTAAGCTTTTGGTTGATTTTTTTTAAATTTTATTTTTCCATATATTGTTTTGAAAGTATAAATTTTATTTTTATGTTTTTTAGTAGTTACTCTTCACATTTTTTATTCATACTTAATATATAAATACAACTTGAACCCTCTTCTCCATCAATACAGAGACCTTAGAACATTAATCTTTCTCTCCTAACTTATATCCTATTGTGGTTCGTTATTTTATTTTTTAAAAAAGCCTCTACTATTGGATAATATATTTTGTTTGAATTTCCATATATAATTACAATTTACTTGTTCAGCCATTCTCATCAGAGATCTTTCTAGGGTAAATTTTCTTTTTCTCTATATCTGATAGAAGTACTTTTGATAAAGTCTATTGGTTATGACTTTTGCTCATTTTTCATGAATGCCATTGCTTTATTCCTAAAATGTAGTCTTGTTAAGTACTTCTATCTAGGTTGATAGTTATATTTTCTCAACACTTTGAAGATGTCCCGATGTATTCCGGTTCCCATTTTTAATATTGGGAAGTTTATATTCAGTTTAATCCTTGTTCCTGTTCACCTTGCATAATAAAGAGTCTCCTTAAGTGTTAAGTCTTTCAAGATTTGTTCCTGGATCTTCCTCCAGTACTGTGTATATTCACAATATGATATTTTCTTTCCTATTTATAAATTTCTGTTAAGATCTAATGATACATTTTTGGCGGAGGTTTTTGTCTTTTTAAGTACCATAACCCTTTGTTTTTAATTATGTCTTTTTCTTTAGTTGCCTTTCCCCATCTTCCTGGTTCTGCTCCTTCATGGCCTAGTCTTGTGGACACCAGCAAGCAGTGGGACTATTATGCAAGAAGAGAGAAAGATCGAGATAGGGAAAGAGACAGAGACAGAGAACGAGATCGTGATCGGGACAGAGAAAGAGAACGCACCAGAGAGAGAGAGAGGGAGCGTGATCACAGTCCTACGCCAAGCGTTTTTAACAGGTTGGTTGGGTGTGCAGGAGTTTGTGCACGTGTATTTTATATACACTTTCGAATTTATATTTGATGTGAGGAAGTGAATTCCAATTCACTTGGAAAAGAGATGCTTGAAGAATATTAAGGAAATGTATTTTAAAATCATTAAAAATTAGAGCCATTCTATTACCTAAAACAGCAATCTTCACATGTTTGTTCATCTGTGCCTTAAAAAAGTTTGAACTCCCTCACATCTTTTTATTTGCCATCTAAAGCTTTTTTAATCTTAAGTATAAATAGTTGACTAGCAAGATAATTTCTAGTGTATTATAAATATTAATATTTAAAAAATGTTATCATTGGTTTAAATATATCCAGTGAATTAAAAATATTGTAGTGATTTGTCAAACACCATCATCCATTTTTAAAAAAATACATAGGCTGTCTTTAACAGTTGAAAATTTTTCATTTCCTTTTGTGCTTGAATTCTTTCTTCTGTACTACTTCCCCTAAAGAATTTTATTCTAATGTAAACGTTTGAAAATCTTTTTGTTGTTTTTTTTTTTAGGAGAAGGAAAGAGAAGTTTATTAATAATTTGCTGACAAAATCGGGTTTTGAAATCTTAAAAAATTTTTAAATTGATTTTTCTATCTTATAACATCTATATAAATTTAAATGTTTAAAAAATTTGTTTTATGATCATAAATCTCTGAAGTGATGATTTATTTTTATATGCAGTCATGCACCAGATAATGACATTTTGGTCAACAGGGTCCACAGATACGACAGTGGTCTCATAAGATGATACTATGTTTTTACTGTATCTTTTCTGCATTTAGATATGTGTGGGTACACAAATACCTTATGTTGCAATTGTAATTTTGTTAAATTACCATTACTGAATGCTGCCTACAGTAGTCAGGATAAATAACATGCTGTATAGGTTTTATAGCCTAGGAGCAATAGGCTATACCATATACCTAGGTGTATAGTAGGCTGTATGATCAAGGGTTGTGGAAGTATGCTCTATCATGTTTGCACAACAATAAAATTACCTAATGATGCATTTCTCAGAATGTACCCCTGTTAAGGGATACATGACTGTATAAA
Organism: Mirza zaza; assembly: GCA_008750895.1. NCBI lineage: Eukaryota > Metazoa > Chordata > Mammalia > Primates > Cheirogaleidae > Mirza > Mirza zaza. Next base: position 32,021 of record VSMD01032342.1, on the reverse strand, counting down.
TATACATGTATTCATGAATGGATATTAATTACTCTTGTTAGGAAAAAACAAGATTTGCCCTGAAAACGTAAATATTCAGTAAACCATGCTATAAACAGATGTGCTGTCTGTCATCCAGCCTTTGTTGTTCCATTAACATAGGGCACAGGCAGAGTAGATTGAGCATAATTCCTAGGATTTTTGGAATGGTAAATGAGCATGAACTTTTTGAAGTTGTCAAGCTTCCTCATATTGTCCTCATATTGTCAAGCTATGACTGGTTGACATCTTAAAACTTTACCAAAAAAGCAAGCACAAGAAGGAACTGAAAAGGATTTATTAATCCCTTTTCCTTCCTTTTAGCTCCTCATATGACTTATACATTGCAGTAACGTAATAAAAATTTACTGGCCAAATAAGTAAACAACAGTACGCTACGTGTGTGTGTGTGTGTAGGTGTGTATGCACCACAGTGGGACAGGTGCTGTTGACTTTAGCCACTTTAAGTGCATGACTAAGTTCAAGGGCATGGCTTTCAGAAAGTTGAGTATATTTGAGATAGCACTGTTATCTCTAGAATGCACATCTTCATAAGTAAGGAACTTGATAGGAAAGGAGCAAAATAAATTGCTTTGCGAGAACTCATAAGTTTTCTTTGCTTAAATAATATATTGTTTATAGAAGATTTGAGACTAAATTCTCTGTTCTATTTTAAATACATGTTATAGAAGTTACTGAAATTTTATTGAAACTTAAAAGCATTGATGGTTAAACCATGTTTGAGTTTCAGGTTGCTCAGCTGTAGGTGGTTAGGAGTCAATGTTTACCTAAATTTGACTAAAAGTCTCAGGCCAGAGAGACAAAGGGTGGTGGAATTTTGTGTTGTTCTGAATTATCTGGGTAAAAAAATTATACTCTGGAAAATCCAAGTGAAGTGTAAGTAAAGGCCACTTGCTTTTGAAGACTGACATTTTAGCGATATAGCATGTAGTATGTGTTGTGTTAACAAATTACAGGGCCATTGTTTTGAAAATTACAGACTAGTTTCAACATCTGTTTTTTAGGCAGCTTAATTGTGAACCAGAAAGAAGGCTGGTCATTCTGGGATGTTTGAAACGAGCTCTAATGATTTCCAGGCCCAGGGAAACGTTTGTGCTACAGCCACTTATCAGAAAAGGGGATGGGTCTTTACATTTTTGGTGTAGGCTTAAATCTTCCACCATCTGTTGTAAGGTTCCCAGCGTATGGCTGCCTTCAGAACCTAAAGGCCCACAGCTAACAAAACTTGATTTTAGGGTAAGAGGGAAAAGAGAGGGTTACAAATGACAAATTATGAGATAAATTAGCCTTAGTTATTTTTATTTAAATCTATTTGGAGTCATTACAAAGAGAACCTTATTTTTTGAGAGGAGTTAATGATAATCATCATTTGCTCTAGTGTTAGTTTCTTCTACTTCAGACACAGTAATTATTATAGGGTTAATTTACGAAAACCAGTTCTGCTTCTGAAGAATTAAGCATTAAATTCATGGAAGACTGCCACTGATTGAGTACCTACATTTAATAAAAATTGTCAATTCTATAAAAACCTTGAAAAGATTTCTGCCAACAAACAGATGACAAAACTGAGGTTTAGAGAGGTTAGTCACTGTTTTGTAAGTGGCAAAATGAGGATGTGGCCCGGGTTTACTGTACCTGCCTTCTTCCCACCTCTCTTCACCGCACCTTGCCTTTCAGGCGCCAGGCCTCTGCCCTTCCAATACAAAGCTCATGTGCGTGGTTAGGAAGAACAGTATGCGTATGCATGTACACAGAAATGCGTAAACGTGTGTATATTTTGTTCTTTTAATTAAACATTAAAAAATTTAACATATCAGAAAACACTTGGTCAGTATGATTTGGCATTCAGCGTAGCATTACTGAATCATTACTTTTGCTAGGAGAGCATAAGCTGACTTGTTTCAATATGGGTTTTAGTTTAACCTGATTCTGTTATTCTCGATTCCTTAATATCTTGCTGTTTCATATAAATTGCAAATAATTTGTATTGAATGTATTTTTAGAAACCAAAGCTCTTTAACATACTGTGTTCTAAAAGATATGAATTCTATGAAGGAATTTGCTGATGTTAAATTATAGAAAGAGTTAATTTCTATGATAAAAAAGGAGGAAAAAATAAGAGACTTTTGAAGTATTAAAAGAAAGATGGAAAGAAGAAAGGTCTAAGGAGATGAAGACAGACCACCCTTTTAACTCTAGCCATCAGTGCCCGTTTCACCAGTCTGTGTACTAATAATTCTATCATATCAGAAAATGGAGATGTAACTAACATTTAGGCATTTGAAGTCGTTAGCCACATGTGTCCCCCCTATAGACAAACAGATATGTTGCGAAGTAATTAGGATGTCAGAATGCAAGTACGTCCAGTCTCTGCATTTTGTAGAGATTGCTTTGATGTCAGTTTTTCATGTTTATACCTATTTGATGAATGTATTTTTTCTGTATATATACACCAAAGGTTTAAGAACCTTTGTTTTCTACCTTGTAGCCATTTATTTTTAGAATCTTAACTGTGTCTAAGGTTTTCCAAATAATATAAGAATATCAGAAATGTCAGCCAGGTGAGATTACAGGTTCACACCTATAATCTCAGCCAAGGCAGGAGGACTGCTTGAGGCCAGGAGTTCTAGACTAGCCTGGGCAACATAGCAAGACCCATCTCTACAAAAATATGAGAGATTTTGAATTACTAAAATTAGCTGGCATGTACCTGTGATCCCAGCTACTCAGGAGGCAAAGGTGAAAGGATCACTTGAGTCCGGGAGTTTGAAGCTTCTGTATTCCAGCCTGGGTGATGGAATAAGACCCTGTCTCTAAAAAAAAAATCTGAGATATACAAAAATATGCCTTTAATTCTGAAAGTAGCAAAAAAAAAAAAAGGCTGCTTATTAAAATCAGTTGCAGATCCCACTTTTTCAAGAAATAAAAACCCAAAGCATTGTTATATAAATCTTGGATTACCCTATAACTATGAAAGTATAGAACAAAATTGGTCATTTAACATGATGTGTAATTCTTATATATTTTGTATTCATAGATCTGGTACTAATTTGGGAACAAGCATTGTTTGCCTCTCAATTCAACAAATATTGATTCTCCACCTGTCTGTACAAGATGCTAACATGGGGCCTTGGTTGGGACTTCAGATCTCCTTGTACAGTTAGACATCATTTCAAGTTGACTGCCCAGGTGTCAAGAACACTTGTTTCTAATTTCAATTTCAGCGACGAAGAGCGCTACAGATACAGGGAGTATGCAGAAAGAGGCTACGAGCGGCACAGAGCCAGTCGGGAGAAGGAGGAGCGGCACAGAGAAAGACGACACAGAGAGAAGGAGGAAACCAGACACAAGTCGTCGCGAAGGTTTGTGCTTTAATAAAGTAGTGAATCAGTTTAAAGCTGAGAGAGAAATTCATTTAACTTCAGGAAGTAAAAGCAAACATTTCCAAAGAACCAGTAGAACATACTCTGAACCTTCCAGTTAGGAACACGTAACTATTGAAGTAGGTGGTTCCTCATGAGACTTCAACGAAGATTTTTAGGTTTACCCACTTCAGTACGAGCGTCCACTATAGCCAGCAGCTGTGATGTGACTTTTCTAATTTTTTATTTATCAAAATAAAATTGTGAACATTTAAAAATAATGTAATAAAAACATACTTATATGTTACATGACAAGTACAGCAAAACAAGCTTTCCGTGCTTTCAGGCTTTCCTCATCACACAAGAGCAAAATGGATCAGTCGTCAGTGCACAGCACAAACTATCATGCAGACTATGAGTGCCGGTTGTGGGTGAGGTTTAGTGGCCGGTGAGCGCCGTACTGAAGTGGTTAATACCCCCAAACCAAAAGTAGCATATGAGATTTTGACTTAACATTATCTCATTGAGAGAGGGGAAATTTGGCCTATGAAGCAGCCCTTTTTTATTTCCTCTTTTTGAAGCAGTCTTTAATAGTAAATGTTATTAAAGCAATGTTTGGTTTAAAGAAAATTTAGGGCCTTAGTCTCAAAAAAAAATTAGTATTAAAATTTAATGCTGTTTGCCAAAAAATCAACCCTATAAAGTATTTTTGCTGTTCTGATATAGCACTTCAGTTTCTAATTTGCAAGTAGTCTTTCCCAATAACAGAATAGGCACTGAGAATCTGGGATAATATCAGTGAAATGACCCTATTTGTAAATATAATCTGAAGTCCCATAACTACTGATTACTCTCCAAATGTGTTTGCGAAAAAGCATGAGTTATTTTAACTCGAGTGATATTGAAAATTTACTTATAGTAGGTTGATTTGTCGCTAATGATGTGTTTAAACATTTTTAAACAACACACCTTTTCTTCTTTTTCAGTAATAGTAGACGTCGCCATGAAAGTGAAGAAGGAGACAGTCACAGAAGACACAAGCACAAAAAATCTAAAAGGAGCAAAGAAGGAAAAGAAGCTGGCAGCGAGCCTGCCCCGGAGCAGGAGAGCGCGGAAGCTGCCCCTGCAGAATAGGCATGGTCTCGGCCTTTTGTGTATATTAGGACCAGACACACAGATGCTATAAATCTTGTTATTTTTCTGGATAATGTTTAAGAAATTTACCTTTAATCTTGTTCTGTTAGTATGAAAAGTTAACTTTTCCCCCCCTAAAATAAAAGTGAATTTTTCATGTTAAGTTAAAAATCTTTGTCTTGTAATATTTAAAAATACAGCAATGACTTTATATCCAAGAAAGTAATGTGAATGAGTCACTTAGGGAACGTAAAGAGCTGTGTTTAGCTATGTATACACACAGTACCTGGTAAAGGTCAAGGCTCACCTCGGCCAGTTTCTTGTTAACTGGTCTCCCAAGAGGTTGCTCTGCAGAAGGCATGGAAGGGCCCCTGAGTCTTGAGATGAAAACTAGTATTTATCATCACTGCTGTGAAACTCTTGCTTAGTAAAGGACTCATGTACATTTTTGCTATCACAACTTTTTGACAGCAGGCTTTCAGTGCTCTAAATTTGGGTTCACGGGGAAACTAAATTGGGTACTTTTATATCCAAATTAAATCTATAAGGCATTTGGGCGGCCGCTGTAAAATAACTTGCCCTTTTAAGTGTAGTCCATGGCAGGCACGCGTTCAGACACTCATACTGTAATACAAATTGGAATCGCTCGTGGCCGTCTACACAAGCCAGGGTCAAGTTGATTTGGCCTTTCTTGCTGCGTTTTCCAAGGCTCAGTGGTAGGGCAGCACATGGAGTTTTTATACAGTTACTGTTGTGGGAAAGAACAAGATTTAGATTAGTCATTTTTAAGAAAACAAGTTTGTAATCTCTGAGCATTTTTAGGGCTAACCCTAGGAGGTATTTGTCAGTGAGGGTAACAAACTAGGATCTTTTAAATGGTGGTAACAGTAAATATTAATATCACGTACTAAAAGACAAGTATAATTTCTGAAAAATATTTATTTGATGAAAGGAACGTTTCTCAGCAATGCATTTTTAAAAACCTTTTGGCTTTAAATTTAAAAATATTGATAATTCACCCTTTGCAGACCTCAACATATACCAAATGTTTAGTTTAAACTGATTTGAATTCAGTGGGTCATACAAATCATTTTAGCTGTTGAAGGGCTTTTTATCAAATAGAAAATTATAAACAAAGTTGTGGAGTAATGAGAAATCCTCCACCCTGAATGAAATCTATTAGTTTTTATTTTTTGCAGAATCATTTTCTGAGGTGTGACTGGCTTTCATCAGATCATACTTTTCCTGACATGTTTACAATGTATTCTTTAAATATAAAAATTGACGAGATAAATATATTGTTTCAACTTAGCCTATTTGTGATTTTTCTGTGTTTTTCTGACCCGTCATTGATTCTATAAAAAAGTGCCAGGCCAAGAAACAATAGTGAGAGTTATTCTTCCTTTAAGTTCTTTCAGCATCCTTGCCAAGCTAGCATGGATCATTCCTGAGGTACTTCTCCCGTTGACAGCCAGAAGAATATCACCACATCTAAAAAAACAAAAGATGATTCATATTTTAATCCATAGCTGAAATCAATGAAAGTTTATTTTGGTGATACCAGTTTTTGCTACATCTGTCCATTTAAATTACATTTCTTCTAATGTAGAGATTTCCTCTCCTCAATTTCTCCAAAGTCACTATCCATCCATTCAGCTGGTGTGAGTGAGAAGGGATGCTAAAAGTATAGGAAGTTTGCACTCTGAGACCAAGAGTATGTGTAACTGTTTTGGATTTCCTAGCAATTGATAAAAATACAATAAACACATGCCTTATTTCAGATGGGGCCAAATTTTTGTAAGACAAAATGTTCGAATATAAATTTTTGTTAAGTAGTCATTATTACCTAATTCTTCCATCATTGTATGCTGGTGTTCCTTCCACAATGGATTTGATAAAAAAAGGTTGGTTCCCATTGTATTCTTCATAACCACCTACAATGCAGAAGCCCAGACTTCCAGCTGTGTTTCTTCGTAATACAACATCTTTACAGTTATACAAGTACCTGAAATAGAATGTAATCAGTGTGTATGCACAGTTTAACTATTAGTGAATAATTATTGTGATTCCTCTCCCATTCCTTTTATTGGCTTTTTTTTTTTTTTTTTTTAAGGTTAAGTAGCACTGAATAGGTCCCATTCAAAATCAAAATCGTATCATAGCTTGGTGACCTTTGTGCTATTAGCAGACTTTTTGTAGTTAAATAAGTTTCCCATAGCTGAAAACCCTTTAAAAATCTGCTGGGGAAAGATAATTTTGGCTTAAAGACAACTTAATACTTGTTTGTATGAGGAAAAATGCTGGATATGCATAAATCCTTACTGTTGAACCAAATTCAAACATACTTACAGATATCATATTATACTTGCAGACAAACAATTTAAATGAAGGCAAAATCCTCTGAATAAATGAATCTTAATGAAAAAAGTTTAACCCTAATTTGTGGAAGTTTTATTGACCTTTGAAAAATAGTAGTTTATACCTAGTTCTACATTTTGATAGGTTAGAGAGAAGCATGCGGGCATAAAGTGAAGAATGGAAATTGAGGTACACGTAAAGCTCACAATTCACAAAGGAAGAAAACCAAACTGGCAGTAAACCGAGTAGGAAGTTTTTATAAAAAGGAATGGGAGAAGGAAAGACCACAGTTCTGTAAATGAGTAGAATCCTCAACTAAAGTCCAAAATGAAATTGAAGAAATTCTTTATTCAGTGGCCAATGGATCAGTGTTCATGAACAGGTAAAGGTAACGGTTATACCCCAGGTGTGTCGGGAGCTGGAGTTTACCCTTGACCACCAACCACGTGGATAGATGTAGTCCACGGGCTAGTTTGAAAGGAAATGAGCATGTTGGTGAAAAATCAAGATATGGCTGTTTTGTTTATATACTGTACCTTAAAATATTCTTTAACTGCTTTTTTTTAAAAAAAAAAAAACAATAAAAAGTCTCTTGTAAAATGTTAAGTGATGAAGTTGGCCATTACGTTTGTTACTGACTTTGCTAATCAATGTAACGTAACTTTCTTGATGTTGCTCTCGCTTGAAATAAAACTTTAGGGTTTGTTTGGCACATACCTTTAAAATGTAGTGCTAAAATTCAGCTCTACTCAGTTTTATATTTGGTGGCATACACATCATTTATAACATTGTTTCTGTCACCGAAATGATGGCTGAAAAGTATCAATTTCATTAGATGAAAAAAAAATTTATTTTTATGGTAAAAATTTATCTGCTGTATTTCACAGTAAATCTTGATGCCAGCAGTAAATTCATCTGCTAGGAGCTGTGGTGTGTCAGGTAACCACATTTTACATAATAGTTCACTGACTGCTCACGTACAAAATAGGTAATTGGCTGTGTGCCCCATCTTTTGGAGAAAGGAGGTAAATATCCAAGGTCATGACCAAATACCTGTCTTAACATTTCGTAGTTGTGAGTCTTTCAAATATATTAATATAAATGAGTGCCTAAAGCAATACTCGAAACTGTCGGTGTTTCTCATTCTTTTAACCATTGTGTTTTCATTAAGTATCCCAGACCATAAATTGACTCTTAATGGATATTTTATTTCATATGGGCAAGCTGTGAACATAACTCTGGAAAACTTGACATGTTCCAGTATAAAATTTTTCAACCTAATACTAACTCACAAGTATGTCTATTTTCCTAGCCTCTTGGTACTGAAGAGAGGTATCTGCTTGGATTATTTTCCAGCAGATGTTTATTGAGTGTACGCCATGCACTAGGCACTTCCTGCACCATCCATTCAAGTAGACATGTCACCAGTTTTCTGTCATTTAAAGTGTTTTCCTTGAGTTGTGTTGAGTAACTTGACTGTAGCATTGAGAACTCAGTATGTTAAACCCTTTCAAAATCAGACCTTGGTTAGCTGGGACTGATGGACTTTTTTTCTTAAGTTTAATTATTTCACTCACCACCGGGAAACATGGCAGCTGTTTTTGATCAGCGACCTTTGAGATATTAAGTGACTTTAAACTCAATGTAAATGTGAGCTTTTTTCCCCTATTCTGAACTCATTCTCTAAATTTAGGCCTAATCAAAGATGATCTGGCATGGCATAAGGAATAGTGGGGAGTTTGGTAGTTTTTCCCTATAAGAAAATTACAGGTATCTTAAGAATGGTGAAGTCTCAAGCTGTCAAGAAGCTAAAGTTGTTCTAAACTTTCCATATATCCCTTTACATGCCAGTTTCAGTAAACATTTAAGAACACTACCTGACCTTGAGCTAGGTAGGTCTGAGGAATACTAAGAAAACATCGACTCTTTCCTTGAGAAAAACACTGTTTAGCATTAGAAAATAAAAGGAGGGCATCAACCAAAGGCGGTCATGAGATCCTATTTTTTCCTGATGTGAATTCTTTAAAACGTCTCATTGCTATTATACATGGTGTTAGAATAGCAGAGGTTGGAAAGACAGAGAGTGTGTAGGATGTTTTGACCTCTTCATGAAAGCAGAAAATTAAATCTATAACCAGTATTCGTCCTTTTACAAACACTCCCCTATTATTTTGCTAAGTCCTGTGTTCAGAAGGCTTAACTTCTTGGGCCTGGTTTATACGTAACCGTTACCATTAACTTAATAGATTCCAGCAAGTCATTTAGAGCTTCCTACTGTGATTAACTTAGAATTTCCTGCAGCTTCTAGATCATCACATGCCTCTCAGTCTGTGGTGAGGGACCACTTTTTATTTTTTTTTATTTCCAATTGAGTGCAGACTAATACTTTTAAAAAATGAATTTCTAGAAAAACTGAAATCTCAAAAAGGCATATAAAAATAACCCACATTTTTATTGCATTTAAAAAATATAGTCAAGGACATAAAAGGAAAAAGAATTTCTACTTCCTCAGCAATGACAGCTGCAAAACTAAGCTCCATAGGTGAGTAAAAGAGGCAGGAACTTTATCATTTTTTTTTTGAAAAAAAAAGTCCTTTTTTGAAATCATTTCAATTGTTTTCAGAAAAGGTGCATCTTACCTTGACAAAAATAGATAAATGGGATATTTACTCCCCTAATTTAGCTAATAATGTTAAAGTACATGTTTAAAGCTGGTTTGATTAAAAATTTAGATCATAAAAATAGCCTTTAAAAAGCCATCTTACAGTCTCAGATTTTTATACATATTTTGGTTACAGCTAAAAAGTTACCCTTAAAGTATCACAGACTGTAACAAGGGTTCTATTGTGCCTGAGACGTATGCAACTCACACAACATAACACTTACCATGCAAATTCAACAACTTCCTATTCAACAAGATGAAGCATTGTCAAATGGCTATAAAAGTTTCTAAATAATCTCAATTTCTATCCTTACAGCAGACCAACGACACAGTCTGTGGGTCAGCGCTAATCTGTTGCGCCCATTGCTCCAGACAACTTCTGAAGATGTGAAAGATACAACAGAAATATTACACATTTCTTTTAAAAGAGTTATTAAAGAAGAAAGTTTTGGCTGGGTGCTGTGGCTCACACCTATATAATCCTAGCACTTTGGGAGGCCGACAAGGGAGGATCGCCTGAGCCCAGGAGTTCAAAACTAACATGGGCAACACGCCAAGCCTGTCTCTACAAAACAATTTTTAAAAAAATCAGCTAGGCGCAGTGGCGTATATGTGCCTGTCGTCCCAGCTACTTAGGAGGCTGAGGCAGGAGGATTGCTTGAGACCCAAGAGTTAGAGGTTGTAGTGAGCTGTGAGCTCGCCACTACGCTCCAGCCTAGAAATGACATCTTAACTTTCTCTTCTAGTGCTTTTTCCATTACATACTTTTATAGCCTCTTAGTCTTGAAATTCTATTCAAGTATGGTACTGCCAATCTATCTGTAATAAAGCTTTTCCTTTTAAAGTATTTTGAAGTATTCTTTTTTGTTGTTTTTTTTTTTTTAGACAGAGTCTTATCTCACCCTGTTGCCCAGGTTAGAGTGCCGTGGCATCAGCCTAGCTCACAGCAACCTCCAACTCCTGGGCTCAAGCGATCCTCCTGCCTCAGCCTCCCGAGTAGCTGGGACTATAGACATGCGCCACCAAGCCTGGCTAACTTTTTCTATATGTTTTTAGTTGTCCAGCTAATTTGTTTCTATTTTTAGTAGAGACAGGGTCTCGCTCTTGCTCAGGCTGGTCCCGAACTCCGGACCTCAAACGATCCTCCTGCCTCGGCCTCCCAGAGTGCTAGGATTATAGGCGTGAGCCACTACATCTGCCGACCTAAAATATTTTGAAGTATTCTTAAGACAGACCACATCCAAGTAGGTCTCCTTTGTTTATTCTCTGGTTTCCACTTTTCCTTAGCACCCAGTGTGTATCGTTCCAGATTATGTACAGTATCTCAAACTGGATTCTCTCTGAGGCAAATCAAGAGTTCAGGCAACCCGCAAAATGCAAGTAGCAGTGAGCTGTGAAACCAGGACTAGATGTACCGGATCACTCCCTAATCTGACCACGGTGTCCCCCTGGTTTTAAAAAGGCATATAAAGCCAGAATATCTGTAGTTGTTTATTTTGTATAATTGAAACTTATTTTTGATACTTCCTTGGCAAGTTCTCTTATGATGTTAATTTTAGGTGAGAGCTGAGCTGTACTAGTTGTAAAAGACTGAGCCAGCGCCCAGAGGCCGTGCTGGCTGTTCTTTAGAGAGTTAACAGAGGAAAGATCCAGACGTTACTACTTGATAAAGAGAAATAGAGGCCAGGTGTGGTGGCTCACCCCTGTAATCCTAGCACTTTGGGAGGCCGAGGCAGGAGGATCGCTCAAGGCCAGGAGTTCGAAACCAGCCTGAGCAAGGATGAGACCCCGTCTCTACTAAAATAGAAAGAAATTAATTGGCCAGCTAAAAAATATGTAGAAAAAAATCAGCCGGGCATGGTGGCGCATGCCTGTAGTCCCAGCTCCTCGGGAGGCTGAGGCAGGAGGATCGCTTGAGCCCGGGAGTTTGAGGTCGCTGTGAGCGAGGCTGACGCCACGGCACTCTAGCCTGGGCAACAGAGTGACACACTGTCTCAAAAAACTAAAAACAAAAACAACAACCACCTTTGCTCTGAAATTTCAGGGAGGTTTAAAAAAAATAAAAAGATATGATTAATAATTATAAATTTTAAATAAAAAAAAAGAAAAACAACAACAAAAATAGTTTCGGGAGAGTAAAAGGTTAAGTTCTTAGGCAAGAGGAGAAAGGAGTGAACGTGCATTACTCTCCCACTAGTCCAGATGAGAGCAGGTTTGCAAAGACTTCCAGATGTGGAATGTTGGCCCCTAGAGCCAGCAAAGAACAGAGCAGGAGGTCTGCAGTGTTTTCTGAATCACCTCCAATTCCATGGCCCCTGATAATTTGTCCCGCTGAGAGACGATGCCTGGAGCTGCCACCCAGGGTCACTCCAGCACACACACACACACACACACGCACAGTTGACAACGCACATTTGCATTGTCTTCTAGAACCTTCTTTGGCTCTCTCTGCCCCTGCCTGCATCTGACCCTCCACCGGTTCCAAACACGCACTCCCGGCTCAGCACCCAACACGGCCCTCTTCGCACGAGTCCTCCCTGTGTCGCTCTGCACCTGAGACCACGATCACACGATTCCCCGTGTCTACACCTGCTGACGTGGCGTGTCATTTTTCTTCCTCGGTGGAGGACATGAGGCCACCGGCCGCCTGGTACACTAGGGCGAACGGATTTCCTTGAAATCTGTTACGTGAACGGGGAAAACGTTCGACTAAGCAGAGTTGTCACTTAGAGAGACATTTCTGTGAATTCAAAAAGAATCTGTTTGTAGCCTAGATCTCTAGCAATCCAGGGACGGTGACTGTCGCCAGGTGGGACGCGTGGCTTCAAAGTCTCAGAGCGTCACTCGTGCCAGATACTGGCGGCATCAGCAGGGAGAAGAAACGGGTCCTTGAGGCTCTGAGCAGCCGAGATTGGAGATGTGGGCAGATGTCCCCCTCTTTCCCATGAAAACGGAAGCGGCATGACAGCTGGGGGTCACATCCTGGGACCACCTGAGGGCCTGATAGAGGGGACTAGGGACTTCTAGAAAATGCCAGGGTGGACAGACTTCCAGTTTCAAAATAGCAGAGGGAAGCTGGTGTTTTCCCTTCTGCTTTTATTTATTTATTTATTTTGAGACAGAGTCTCACTTTGTCACCCAGGCTAGAGTGCCGTGGCATCAGCCTAGCTCACAGCAACCTCAAATTCCTGGCCTCAACCAATCCTCCTGCCTCAGCCTCCCGAGTAGCTGGGACTACAGGCATGCGCCACCAGGTCCGGCTAATTTTTTTCTATATATTTTTATAGTTGGCCAATTAATTTCCTTCTATTTTTAGTAGAGACGGGGGTCTCGCTCTTGCTCAGGCTGGTCTCGAACTCCTGACCTCGACCGGTCCTCCCGCCTCGGCCTCCCAGAGAGCTAGGATTACAGGCGTGAGCCACCGCGCCCGGCCTGTCCTGCTGCTTTTAAGAATTACTGTAAAAGCAGCTAGGAGACTTAGAAACAAATGCAAACTCCATCTTAAACAAAACAAAGAGTCGCTATATATGAGAGAGCGGCCAAAGGCAGGCAGAGGGAGAGAGAAGGTGGAAGAGAGGACTCCCACAGACCATGCCAGGAGAGCCTGGGGTCTCAGTGAACGGCCACTCTCAGGGCCTCTACACCCCTTCTACATGGGAACACGAGACACAGGCAGGCTGGCTGCTAGCGGGGCTCGCCTGGGCCCAGTCTGGCAGAGAACAAAGGCATGGGCGAGTCCATCACAGCCCAAGAGCCAACTGCCTGGATGCCCAACTTTCAACTGTTTAAGGATTTTTACAAAATGGACCGATTTTAAAACGAATTCATCAACCTGTAAAGACTCAAAAAGGTACCTAAGTCCGTTTATATTAGAGGCAGGTATTTAAAAAATAAAAATCTCAGTTGAAATTACAAAAAGGAGACCGACCTATCTCCACCCTCAAGAAAAATGCCCTAAAACCAGACGCCTTGCTTCCATTTTTTCATACTTAATCCTATGCTAGTGTCTCATCTTCAGGGACTCTAATAGTTAAACATTTAAATTATGCATCTGCAATTGCAATGGCAAGGTCATTTTGAAGGCCAATAGTTTATGCTCTGACACAGGTAAGCCGACACCAATTTCTCTGTTCTTTGAATATTTAATTTCTGTAGATAGCCATTTAGCAAGGCTGACCCTTATAACCATGCTAAAATGACACCCCAGCTGCTTCCTGGATTTTTTTTTTTTTTTTTTTTTTGAGACAGAGTCTCACTCTGTTGCCCAGGCTAGAGTGAGTGCCGTGGCGTCAGCCTAGCTCACAGCAACCTCAGACTCCTGGGCTCAAGCAATCCTCCTGCCTCAGCCTCCTGAGTAGCTGAGACTACAGGCACCACCGTGTCTGGCTAATTTTTTTCTATTTTTAGTTGTTTGGCTAATTTCTTTCTATTTTTAGTAGAGACGGGGTCTCGCTCTTGCTCAGGCTGGTCTCGAACTCCTGAGCTCAAACGATCCTCCCGCCTCGGCCTCCCAGAGTGCTAGGATTACAGGCGTGAGCCACCGCGCCCGGCCTGCTTCCTGGGTTTTTTTATACAAGAACTTTTCAGGAGTGGGCAACTAAGGACAGATATCTGAGAAACGTCCCCAGCCGGCAGATGCTTAAACACCTGGATGAAGGCCGTGTGTTCTGTTGTACTGTTCTATGTCTAGCCAGTTGTGTCTACAACTCACCTCCAGGCTGTGTAAACACAGGCTGGGTTTCTGCCCCAGTCCCTGTCCTCTGAGCTCCTTGCTGCGTGCACAACCTGCACAGCTGTCCAGGGCAGCCCTGTGAGCCCCTCAACGTGAATACCTAACTGGTGTTTCCACGTCCAGGCTTCCGTCCCTGCCCTGGGATTTCTGCACGCATTTCCAGTTACACACGGGAAAGTGGAATCATTTCAAACATTCCCACGGCCAAGACTGGGTCTCATTTGGACGCTGGTGCCGTGAATCGGCCCGAGGAGAGAGAGAGAGCGAGCGGGTTTAAGGAATGCAATCGTTTCCTCCCACGGGGATGTCACACGCTGGGACTCACCGTGGTAATTCCAGCCACATGACCCAGGACGGGGACCAGTCGCTAGGTGGAGTCACGTTGTGGTTGGAGTCCAGGGTGGCTGGGCTGCCGCAGTCCGCCTGGGGCTCGCGCTCCGTGACCTCCAAAGCTTTGAGGACCACCGAGGATGACGTGCTTTTCAGCAACGCCACCGCCTCGCTCCGGCTGACCTCCGTTAGCTCGACCCCATTCACGTTCAACAAAATGTCACCTGATGGCCAGAAGAGCAGAAGCCACCCTGAGCGAGAACACAAACAGGGACTTCTATTCAAAGGGCCAGGGGCCGGGACTGACTGGCACATGGGGACATGGCGAGGGCAAGGGGGGTGGTGGCGGTGTCACCAGCCCCTCGTGTTGGACGTGAGGCTGGGTTATCATAGAGCAAACGGCAAACAGTGTGGGCATGCCAAGGCTCTGATAAGTCCTGTTTGGGGGAGAGAGGGAGGGAGGAAGGTAAATGAGCCTTGCTCACTCTTTGATCAAAGAAAGCCTACTTTTTCACCCCTTTTTTTTTGTTTCCTGTTTTTAGCACCAAGGGGAAGCTCTTGGCGAGAGCTCCAGGCCTTGCTCGGAGCCTGGTCTGTAGCAGACGCCCAATAAATACGGAATGAATGAATAAGCAACTAACCACCCACCAGAGTGTCTGGCACAGGAGTCTACAGTCCTTAGGAAAAATGGGCTTGGAACTGTGCTCTTAAAAGAGGTAGAGAGAAGACCTAACGTTCCTATTCATTACAAAGGCGAAAAGAGCTAGCATTGGTTAAGCACCTACTACGCGCAGGGCCATTTCCATACATCGTGTCATAAGATCCTCTACTAGCTCGTGTTTTTGTTGCTAACAAGTCACTTTGTTTGGCCTCATCGCTCTGCAACTGGGTGCTTGCAGAACAGCAAGAGAAATTAAAATACGTATCTCCTCTACGCCAATTTTTTATTCTTTAATCTTCTTCCTGTTTTTCTGCCTCCCTTTGCACGTCATCTTTTCGATGGAGAATAATCAAAACAGACGAGAGGCGAGAGATGGGAACAGCATTTCCGACCCATCAGCTGGCTGACGAACCCCCTCAAAACACACCAGCCCCTGCAGCTCCTCCGGCTGAGAAATCGTACTTTGGAAACTTCACGTTTTTGTCTCTTGAATGTGGGCCTTTACGTAGCACAATCCGTCATCCACCTGAGCCACCCCTTCGTACGAATCGACAATGTCACCGACGATACGTATTTGTAGAGGGAAATTTGATATCGCCTTCCTTTTTACTCAAAGTAGCCCAGAACACGTGAGATTAAAGTACTGCAACAATTTCCGCCAATGGGGAAGTTCCTGGCATGGTTCTCTCACTTAGTAAGTATTCACCGAATCAGATCTATCGAATGACCTCTCCTATCCAACCCATGAAATGGACCGATTCAGGAATCTGTCTGTCGCTGGATCAACCCAGCAAAGAATCACTTAGAATAATGAACGGAGTCAAATTATGCCATTTAATAGAGACAACTTGCTCGTAACGGTAGCAGTTCCCTGTTGGTTACTTTGATAGTCCGGAGGCTTCTAGCGTTAGTAGCAGGCAAGTTGGTCTACATCGACCTACAGGAACTAAGAGGAGGGAAACCTGGTTTAGCAACTATGTTCGAACTAATCATCGTCAACGGGTAACAGACGTCCTTGCCAGATCGCTCCTCACATCCTCTCGCTGTTATTTCTCTCAATACGCTGCCGCCCCACTGCCTCAAGTCCTTTTACTTTTTTTTTTTTTTTTTTTTTTACCTGTTTTGATTCTTCCATCTCTGCTGATGACTCCCCCGGGCTCGACGCTGATGACGTAGATAGGCAAGTCCCACTCCCTGTGGGACGCTCCCCCTGAAACGGTCATGCCGAGAGATTCCTCGGGCTCTTTCCGTACGCTCACCACCTTCTCGCGACAGGCAACTGCAGGATGGAGGGGCTGAAGGCACAGACAGAACAAACAGGGCACATGTATTCGCACGCGGGTTTGCGTTTTCTACGTGCAGAAACCAGCGAGGGCTGCACAAATTATACAGACCGAATCGATAGGACGGCGGTCCCTGAAATCACAGAGAAAAAGACACAGGGAGAAGACCCTCCCCTTATCCACCCCTGCCATTATAAGGTCACATCAGCTCAAATTCCACAGACTAACTCACAGAAAGTTCACAGTTCATAAGGGGAATCTTGGCCTGGCGCAGTGGCTCATGCCTGTCATCCTAGCACTCTGGGAGGCCGAGGTGGGAGGATCGCTCGAGGTCAGGAGTTCGAATCCAGCCTGAGCAAGAGCGAGACCCCGTCTCTACTAAAATAAATAAATGAATAAATAAATAGAAAGAAATTAATTGGCCAACTAAAAGTACATAGAATAAACGAGCCAGGCATGGTGGCGCATGCCTGTAGTCCCAGCTACTCGGGAGGCTGAGGCAGGAGGATCGCTTGAGCCCAGGAGTTTGAGGTTGCTGTGAGCTAGGCTGACGCCACGGTGCTCTAGCCCGGGCAACAGAGTGAGACTCTGTCTCAAAAAAAAAAATAAAAAAAATATTAAAAAAAAGGGAAATAGTTTTTTGGTTTTTTTTTTAATTCGGTCTCCGTAGAGACCGTCAATTGCCGATGCTGACTATATTTCAGGTTGCCATGGCGGGGTATTGGGATAAGTTTAATTAGCAATAATCGCACCTCAGGATAAACCTCCTTGGCTATGATAGTGCCACCGTGCAAAGCTACAAAAGGAAAATCTTAAGCATGAGAAGTGAACCGAACCCAAAATTTTTCGAGTGAGTCATTTAATCCTGACATGAGTGAGTCAGCACTTCAAAAGAAAATTCTTACCATTTGTGAATATCAGGAATTTTTTTCTAAGTTAAAAAAAAAAGTAACCGTATTTTTTGCACCGTCTTCTTTCACACCTTCCCCAGTGCTTAGCAGACAGGCTTGTGCGAGCAAAGAGATGTTTAGTTGGACACCTGGAGGACCACAAATGTGACCTGTGTCCCTGTCCCCTGCCTGTGACTCCCACGGCCATTCATCCCCCCCTCCCGAGAGAGTCACATTAGCAATGGAAAAACTCAAGTGTCCCTGGGTAATTCACCCTGGAACTGCCGACTGTGGCTGGGGAGGAGGAAAGTTAGATACGACAGAAGTCACATTTTTCCATCTGTCTTTTCTCCCCACGCCCCTGCTTCCCGACTTTGGACACCTTGGAATGTTCCCTAATGCTTAAAAACAAAATTTATGATGAAATAATTCAAGCTGATTAAAAAATGCCAAGGACATCTGTTTATCACTCGAACGATAAAACATTTATATTTCATATTTGCCTTGCATTTTTTAAAAATATATTTTTCATTTCTTCTTCTTTAGCAACGTTACCTAGATTGAATTTTTAAAATAAAACTTTTTTTTTTTTTTTTTTTTTTTTTGAGACAGAGTCTCACTCAGTTGCCAGGACTAGAGTACTGTGGCATCAGCCTCGCTCACAGCAACCTCCAACTCCTGGGCTCAAGCGATCCTCCTGCCTCAGCCTCCTGAGTAGCTGGGACTACAGGCATGTGCCACCATGCCCGGCTAACTTTTTTTATATATATTAGTCGGCCAATTAATTTCTTTCTATTTATAGTAGAGACGGGTCTTGCTCGGGCTGGTTTCGAACTCCTGACCTTGAATGATCCTCCCGCCTCAGCCTCCCAGAGTGCTAGGATTACAGGCATGAGCCACCACGCCTGGCCTGGATTAAATTTTTAAAACATTTTAGACCAGTAAAAAAGTATAAATAACAACACGACAACCTACCCATGTACGTCAAACCCAGTATCAGAAATAAATGTTCCGCATACAGTTAGTCCCAGTATGATTTCTCTCCAGTCATGTTCCTTTCCTCTCCCCCCCTTAGAGCTAACCACGCTCCTAAATTTGGTGACTTCCATTTCTTAACTTGTCAATTGGCTAAAAGCTTTCTGTCCCACAAATCTTGGTTTGCCTCCTTTGGCTATTTCTTTGAATCCTTTAAGCTATTTTCAAAAAGTCACACTCTGTTTTCTAAATCAAACAAAATTTTAGTAGGAACATAAAAAACTAAACCATCAAAGAGCCTTATGTGTCTTAGTTTTATTTTAAATATGCCACTGTTTTTTTTTTTTTTTGGTGAAGGCATTTCAGAAGGCAGATACGATATAAATTAAAATGAAAATAATTACAATTTCCCACAAGGCCAGTTTGTATGTTTCCAGGAATTGAGAAACATAACAGAGGATTGTAGCAAAAATGTGATCAGATCCTCCTGGCTCTTCCCATGAGTCATGATGGGTAGGCGGATGGAGACCTCATTTTCTGTAATTTAATGAATTAGGATATAATATATTCTAGTTAATTCAACTAAAATTAATTAGATAAAAAAACTTCAATTAGCCAGTTAAGCTAATCAACTAGTTTTCCATTAATAAAGACTATTAGTTTAATTGAAACATGCTAGTGGCATTTACTGGCAAAAAAACATAAGGGAGTTCTTGTCCATTAAACATTTTGCCAGGATGTACTTGGTCTGTCTAGATCAGGAGTCCTCAAACTACGGCCCGAGGGCCACATGCCACCCACCTAGGACATTTATCCGGCCCGCTGGGTGTTTTTGCCACCGCTGCCTGTCCTGCTTAGCAGCCGACTTGTCCCGGGCCCACAGTGCGCATGTGTGGAATGTGCCCACACTCTCCAACGGTCTGAGGGACAGTGACCTGGCCCCCTGTTTAAAAAGTTTGAGGACCTCTGGTCTAGATTGCTTATTATTATTATTTTTTTTTTTTTTTGAGACAGAGTCTCACTTTGTTGTCCAGGCTAGAGTGAGTGCCGTGGCATCAGCCCAGCTCACAGCAACCTCAAACTCCTGGGCTCAAGCAATCCTCCTGCCTCAGCCTCCCGAGTAGCTGGGACTACAGGCATGCACCACCATGCCCGGCTAATTTTTCCATATATATATTTGTAGTTGGCCAATTAATTTCTTTCTATTTTTAGTAGAGACGGGGTCTTGCTCTTGCTCAGGCTGGTCTCAAACTCCTGACCTCGAGCGATCCTCCTGCCTCGGCCTCCCAGAGTGCTAGGATTACAGGCGTGAGCCACCGCGCCCGGCCTAGATTGCTTATTATAAAAAAAAATGGAATTTGTCAATGTGTGGGGCATGGCTTCCTGGAGAAAAGGGAGGGGATGTACCTTATAGGCTCTGTAATTAACAAAGTATAAAGCAGACACGTTCCAAAATCAAAATTTCAAGTATTGTTTCTGCACACGTTGCTCAAAAACTCAACTTGTAAGTTATTCCAACCAAAACATAGCTTGATGTGGAAGGAAAAGGGCATTCCCTAGTGTCTGTTGCAAGAAGAGTGGGCTACCTATAAGATTTTCTTTTCTTTAATAGTTATGAGTGATGCAATGAAACCAGAACCCAGGGCAAATGGCTGATAGAAGCTCCTTGTCCTCACAATAGGATGCCAAGCCAAAGCCACTGGACTCTTACTTTGGGCTAAACAAGGTTGTGTTGCTTAGACGTGCATCCAGGTGGGAAGGTTGGTTAAGTCACTGCCTCTAATAGACGCCACAGACTTCCATACTAATTGGGCTGAGTCACCTCATTTAAAGAGAGGCTGCAAACTGGTGGCCCGAAGGACAGATGCCACCCGCAGATGCATTCTGCTAAACCCACAGTGTTTAAAGTTCTTTTTGGATTTGAATGCTGTAAAGATAAGACATGTGCTCTATGGTTTGCCCCAAGCCCCACCACTCCCTAATGTCACATGAGTGTTTAAATTATCTTTCTGGGCCCGCTGGCAAACACGATCATATTAAAAATAGCAGGAGAATCATTATTTTGATTTCCAGGCAGATTGGGAAATTCAAAAACCAGAAGCCAAGTAAACCTCTTGCTTCATTTCCAAACGAATGGAAAACAGTCCTTAAATAAAATGTCTCTTGGTAAAAAAACAAAAACAAAACAAAAAAAACACATGACATCTATTTGGCTTAGACTAGAAATTAGGGCCCCATAGGAGGGCTCCACGGTCAGGTTTCAAAACTTCCCTGCACTTTCCTCTCTCCTGCTTGAATGGGAGACACACACTATCTTACCAAGTCTTGTCTTTTTTTTTTTGAGACAGAGTCTCACTCTGTTGCCCCTGCTAGAGTGCCGTGGCGTCAGCCTAGCTCACAGCAACCTCAAACTCCTGGGCTCAAGCGATCCTCCTGCCTCAGCCTCCCGAGTAGCTGGGACTACAGGCATGCGCCACCATGCCCGGCTACTTTTTTCTATACATTTTCAGTTGGCCAATTAATTTCTTTCTATTTATAGTAGAGACAAGGTCTCACTTTTGCTCAGGCTGGTTTCGAACTCCTGACCTTGAGCGATCCTCCCACCTCGGCCTCCCAGAGTGCTAGGATGACAGGCGTGAGCCACCGTGCCCGGCCTCACCAAGTCTTGAAGATGGGACTTTGGGACGTTAGTTTTACAAGTCGCAGTGTCGAAGTGACAAAGTCCAGAGGTGACACTCCAACCCGTCAAAGCAAGCAGCCTTTCCCAGCAGTAGCTCCTTGCAGGAGCAGCGGACGTGCCCCGGCTGGGCCTCACCTTGGGGATATTGCTCCCCGGCCCGGGCCCCGGGCACTGGCCCCCGTTGCTGTCCCAGCCGAACTCCTCGAAGATGTCGGGGCTCTGCTGTCGAACCTGGCGTGACACGACGAGGTGGACGCGTTTCTCGCTGGCCTGGGGGAGACGACACAGGCGTTAGCCACTCCCACCCACAGCGCCCAGCACCCGGGGCTTACGAGATGGGACTTTGGTTGTAGCTTTTTTTTTTTTTTAATGGAAAAAACACGGTTTCTAGTCATGTGCCAGTGCCCATCTTGTCATTTGGTAAAAGTAGGAGCGTCATTTCCTTTACACTTAAACCAGGTAGTGAACGTTGCTCCAAGAGAAAATCTAGGGAAGGTCTAGGCCAGGTGTCCTCAAACTGTGGCCCGCCGAGGACATTTATCTGGGCCACTGGGTACTTTTGCCACCGCTGTCTGTCCTGCTTAGCAGCCGACCCGTCCCGGGCCCGCAGTGCGCACTCTCCAACGGTCTGGGGGACAGTGAGCTGGCCCCCCCTGTTTAAGAAGTTTGAGGACCCCTGGGACTCTAGTTCATTCCAGTCTTTGAAAAGACATCATTAGATATTGCTAATTAATATGCAATGAACGGCTGCACTGCACACAAGCCACGTCTGAAGGTCTTCCTGGATGGAATAAGCTACACAGTGTGTAGTAGTAGCCCAGAGCAAAGGTCTAAGGTCAAAGGTCATCAGGGCAGAAAAAGAAACAGAATTATTGGCAGCAACCCTGACATCCCACGAAGAAAAATCATAACTCCAACAGTCACACGCGTTCGGGTATTGCAAAGGTAGAACTCTTTAGAAACATAGGTGTTTTATAGGCTACTGTTGGTTTTTAAACTAAAAAAGAGAAAGAAAAATATAAAATAAAAATTAAAATTAAAGAAAAAAAAAAAAAAAGGAAACAGGTGCTGTTGCAATGGTTTGTTAGGTTCCGATATAGCCTGACAGGCTGAGCATATAATGCTTACACGCTTGTAATCCCAGAGACTGGGGAAGCTGAGGCAGGAAGATCGCTTGCGGCCAGGAGTTCGAGACCAGCCTGGGCAGCAAAGCAAGACCCCATCAAAAAAAAAAAAAAAAATTTAATACAGCCTGATCGAAGTCCTTTGCTTTGATTCTTTATCTTTCATGTGACCACCACTAATTTCTTGCTTACTAGTCTTCCGTTATCTTTTGATACTTAGAGCATTCAAAAGGGGCAACTGTAATGCTTTACTGGACAGGCCCAGTCCATACAGTAAATTTACGAGTTAGTTTCTGCCACAAGTCGGTTTCACGTGTGCCCGACAGTGTGGGTCGTTCAGCAATTCATTCCAGAACTGTTCGCCAGGGAGATTTCAGAGCTGCAGGGCAGACAGACGGGACCTTGGACTTGTGCAACGTACATAAGCAAGGCTCCCTCATGGCCTGGGCTGAAGCAGCCAACTGACTTCATCTAGCATTCTGGTGAAAGCTGATCATGGATGAGGCATGGCGAGGTTGGACTACAGAAGTCCCCAAAGAGGACCAGGTTTGGGGACGAGGAAGATGCAGAAGTTGGAAGGCCTGGGGGGGGGTTCTCTCTTCATCCCAGCCCTTGCCCACGCTCTACTGCAGCAAAGATGGACACTGATCTGCCTGTCACCTTCCCTCACAGTACAGTCATCGGGCCACAGGAATGTCGGGTCATGGAGGGGGGGCAGGGACAACCCATGCTCTTCTCTACTGGCCCAGGCAGAGGGAGTGGAGATATTTGTCTCCTGCCTGCTACAGTCCGAACATGTGGGTTCTCCTAAAATTCGCATGTTGGGGCCGGGCGCGGTGGCTCACGCCTGTCATCCTAGCACTCTGGGAGGCTGAGGCGGGAGGATTGCTCAAGGTCAGGAGTTCGAGACCAGCCTGAGCAAGAGCGAGACCCCGTCTCTACTATAAATAGAAAGAAATCAATTGGCCAACTAAAAATATATAGAAAAAATTAGCCGGGCATGGTGGCGAATGCCTATAGTCCCAGCTACTCGGGAGGCTGAGGCAGGAGGATCGCTTGAGCCCAGGAGTTGGAGGCTGACGCCACGGCACTCTCTCTAGCCTGGGCAACAAAGCGAGACTCTGTCTCAAAATAAATAAATAAATAAAATAAAATAAAATTCACATGTTGAGAGCCTAACCTTGAAGATGAGGGCATTTGGAGGTGGGGTGTTTGGGAGATGATCAGGTCATAATGGGATCAGTGCCTTTATAAAAGAGGCCCCAGGGGACTCGTTTGCCCCTCCCCAATGTGCGGTGCAAGCTGGCTCTTTGAGAAAGTCCCCCCCACCAGACGCCCAATCTGCCAGCATCCTGGTTTTAGACTTCTCGGTCCCCAGAACCGTGGGGAATGCACTTCTGCTGTTTATAAGCCACCCAAGCATAGTGTGTTTTGGTATGGCAGCCTGAATGGACTGAGACCCCACCTCTCTGCCTCTTCCTTCCTTCCCCAAGAACATAAGTCACTTCCAACTCTCAGGAACGAGGACCTTGTTTTTCCAAACCTTAAGCAAAAAGATCCCACCAATGAAACGATATCCTTATAATTGTATGACACTAACCAGCCCCAATCTGCATGACTTTGCACTCTTATATCAACAAATACAGCTCTTCTCAGCACTCTCTTGAAAGTCAGAAGTCATAAACTGGGTGGCCGTAAATGAGATGAAAAAATTTTTTTTCCTGAGACAGAGTCTCACTCTGTTGCCGGGGCTAGAGTGCCGTGGAGTCAGCCCAGCTCACAGCAACCTCCAACTCCTGGGCTCAAGCGATCCTCCTGCCTCAGCCCCCAGAGTAGCTGGGACTACAGACACGCACCACCATGCCCGGCTAATTTTTTCTATATATATTTTCTTTTTTTTTTTTTGTCCTCATATTTCTCACTTTATTTATTTTTGAGACAGTCTCACTCTGCCCAGGCTAGAGTGAGTACCATGGCATCAGCCTCGCTCACAGCAACCTCAACCTCCTGGGCTCAAGCAATCCTCCTGCTTTAGCCTCCCGAGTAGCTGGGACTACAGGCATGCGCCACCATGCCTGCCTAATTTTTTCTATATATATTTTCAATTGGCCAATTAATTTATTTTTATTTATAGTAGAGACGGGGTCTTGCTCTTGCTCAGGCTGGTTTCGAACTCCTGACCTTGAGCAATCCTCCTGCCTCAGCCTCCCAGATTACAGGCTTGATCCACTGCACCCGGCCTAGATGAATTTTTAAAGATAACTGCTGGAGGGCAGTGAGAGTGTCACAACATCACGATGGACGGTCAGCCAGGTCAGTGGATTCATTTCACATGAATTGGAAAAGCCAACAGACCCCAGCAAGGCGGCTGGAGTCTGCGGTCATGTCCTTCACACGTGGCCTGGCCATCGCTTCTGATCTGCCCAGCCACGGCTAACGTGCCGTGCACTTTTGTTCCATGTCCTATCTTCAAGTCCCTGGTGTTTCCCATCACATAAAAAGCCTGTGTCAGGACAGAGCAAAAATAACGAGCCCAGGAAGCAACCACGCAGAAAACTGACCCAAAGAACGAGGGTATTAGCCAACTAAATGCAATTCCTGGAAGAGGGTTTTGTAATAACTATGTCTCTTTCTTTTTCTTTAAAACCTCCCTCATCCTAATAATAAGGTTATCTTCGGGAACTTTCTGAAGCCAGTACTACTAAAAGATAAGAAACAGCAAACATTGAGGTCAAAACCTCAATGACCGAGCTCGAATTCACTCTCTGATTTTAAGGGAAATTCCAGTGTTTGAAAGGATCTCAGCGGGGTGCTTTGTGTCTAGGTTTGTGTATTTTCTCACATTCACGTTGGACAAGGAGCCACCACGTGATAGAAGCAGCTCCTAAGAATCGAGAAGACTTCACATTTATGCATGGAATCAACTTGCCAGGCAAAATCCAAATTGCCAAGAAGCAACCCACAAGGACTATTTAATTCACACTTTTTGAGAGCAAATTTCTCACTGGCTTTCAGATTAAGTTGGTGGCAGCAGTAACACTTCAATAAATAACTCTGGTATCAATTTACTTGGAAATACATTTCCTAGGCCGGGCGGGGTGGCTCACGCCTGTCATCCTAGCACTCTGGGAGGCCGAGGCCGGTGGATCACTCAAGGTCAGGAGTTGGAAACCAGCCTGAGCAAGAGCGAGACCCTGTCTCTACTATAAAATAGAAAGAAATTAATTGGCCAACTAATATATAGAGAAAAAAATCAGCCGGGCATGGTGGCTCATGCCTGTAGTCCCAGCTACTCGGGAGGCTGAGGAAGGAGGATCGTTTGAGCCCAGGAGTTTGAGGTTGCTGTGAGCTAGGCTGACGCCACGGCACTCACTCTAGCCTGGGCGACAAAGCGACACTCTGTCTCAAAAAAAAAAAAAAAAAAATACATTCCCTGGAAATCTGATCTGTGGCTCTTACCAGGCACCTTGTAAACTGCACACAGGGACACCCTATTTGATGAGCTTCCATGGTGTTTGAAGGCACGAGGTGGAAAAATGGGCTCGTGTGTTTGTCCTGGTGCTAATCCATGAGCAGCTGGGTTCAGTGTAGACAAACAACCCCTAGCAGCAGAGAATCTTGCTTTCCACTGGTGTGAATGTGGTGTGAGCATGAGGAAGGGTGTGTTGGGGGAGGCCCAGAAAGACTGAACTTGTTTATCTCACACCCACGTAACATATGCCAGGAAGGAGGTATAGCAGACCTGTCATTTTAATGCCAAACAGTCACAGGAAGAGCTCGCTGCAAGACAGAGGGAGGACAGCTTCCCTCTTGGATCTCCCGGGATGTTGCAATTTGGGCAGAAGGACACTGTCACAATTGTGGCGATCTCGATTAGGAGATATGGCTTGAAGTGGCCCCTCTTTTCTCCCTTAAACATCCTAGATTTATTTTATTTTTATTTTGGGGAGACAGAGTCTCACTCTGTTGCCCAGGCTGGAGTGCCGTGGCGTCAGCCTAGCTCACAGCAACCTCAACTCCTGGGCTCAAGCGATCCTCCTGCCTCAGCCTCCTGAGTAGCTGGGACTACAGGCATGCGCCACCATGCCCGGCTAACTTTTTCTATATAATTTTATTTGGCCAATTAATTTCTTACTAGTTTTAGTAGAGACAGGGTCTCGCTCTTGCTCAAGCTGGTCTCCAATCCCTGACCTTGAGCAATCCTCCCGCCTCAGCCTCCCAGATTGCCAGGATTACAGGCGTGAGCCACAGTGCCTGGCCGATCATGTCTTTAAAAAAAAAAAAAAAAATTCATCCTACATCTCTCCAGTGGTTTCTTTTCCAAGGACCTCAGAAAGAGGCAGTGTGTCTTTACCCGATTCTCGGCGTGTATTTGTGGGGATGCTTATTTCTAGCTGTGCGGGACCTGCCCGTGCTAGAATCCCCTCCCAGCGGCTCTTCCAGTGTCATTCTCAGTTCATCCACCCCGTGCTCACGACAGCCTTGGGGCGCTGTGGGCCACTGCGCTCCTGCACAATTAGGAAGTCGCAGATACGCAAGAGACAGCAGGCATCATCCAATCCAGCGTTGTCTCCAAGCCTGGGGTTCAGTTCCCCGGCAAAGCCCTGGCCTTGCTGTCACCCAGCTCATGCTTCGATGCCCCCAATGACAGCAAGCTCACTGTGTCCCGGGGCAGCACAGGCCGTTTTTAGAGACCACTAATTAGAAAGCTTGTCGTTTGGTGGAGCTTAAATTTGCCACGCTCTTGCCTGCCCATGGGTCTAGTTACGCCCTGCAGGGCGACCCCAAATCATCGTGCACGTGACAGCCCTATTTGAAGATCTCCCTCATTGGCCTCCCAAAGCTCTTTCTCCTTTTCCAGGTCAATTATCTCCAGTTTCTTCAATATTTAGTGTTTTCAAGTCATCTCAGAAACTTGGTGAATTCTGGACTCACTCTGACAAACTTGGGGGCGCTGTGCAGGCACACGCACAGAGTTGGACCCCAAAGATGAGTTCTGGTCTGAGCAGCAAGAGTAGGGTTCTTTTTGCTGATAAAACAAGCAAGTTGTCCTGAGTAACTCACTAAGGGAACTCCCATTTTGCCACTTCATACAAGCGCAGAGGATTGGCTCTAGGCTCTATGAAACCATAAACTTTATAAATGCCTATCTTCATCGTTAGTGATTTTTTTTGTTGTTGTTGTTTTGAGACAGAGTCTCACTCTGTTGCCCAGGCTAGAGTGAGTGTCGTGGCGTCAGCCTAGCTCACAGCAACCTCAAACTCCTGGGCTCAAGCGATCCTCCTGCCTCAGCCTCCCGAGTAGCTGTGACTATAGGCATGTGCCACCATGCCCGGCTAATTTATATATATATAGTTTTAGTTGGCCAATTAGTTTCTATTTATAGTAGAGGCGGGGGTCTCACTCTTGCTCAGGCTGGTTTCGAACGCCTGACCTCGAGCGATCCTCCCGCCTCGGCCTCCCAGAGTCCTGGGATAACAGGCCTGAGCCACCGCGCCCGGCCTCACTGGCAATTCTTAATGGCACCTGGGGACTCGAATGTTTAAATTACCACAAAAGATCTGCCTTTTTCCAGGTATGCAGAACTCACGAGCTGGAATCACACTTCGAACAAACAAAACGTAAGTAATGTGAGTAGTCCGTTATTTGCTTTCTGGCTCCATCTAAAAAACCTATCACACTGTAAACAAAAATAAGTTGGAAGAGCCTGGTTGTCAGGTGTTCTTTGATGAAATCACTTCTCATTTAAATATTAATTCACAGAAGAAAAAAAAACAATCACACATATGTCTGTATTAATAAAAACCCCTCTGATCATGTCTGCAAATGGCTTTGAGTATTTTCAGCTTCTGCATCAAGTCCAGGGGTTGCCCAGGACAAAACAGACACCAGAAGGATCTCGAATTGGAAATTCACGATTATTTTTCATCATTGATTGATTGTGTATATTTGAACAACTGAGTAGATATCAACTCACTGGTCTAGAATTACAGATAGATGGAAACATCACAAAACAGGCATGTCCTTGAGAATCGACACTTCTTGCATTCATTCCTGGGCGGGTGTGTGTGGACCCTCCAAACCTCAAGGTACTGAGAACTCTCTGTTGCCCAGTGTGTTCAATCTTTGGTCCATGACTTCTGTGTTCTGTTATCTTAGCTGTGATGTGAGACGGTTCCAAAAAGCTGTCTCTGGCCAGGCGTGGTGGCTCACGCCTGTAATCCCAGCACTCTGGGAGGCCGAGGCGGGAGGATCGCTCAAGGTCAGGAGTTCGAAACCAGCCTGAGCAAGAGTGAGACCCAGTCTCTACTATAAATAGAAACAAATTAATTGGCCAACTAATATACATAGAAAAAAAACGAGCCAGGCATGGTGGCTCACGCCTGTCATCCTAGCACTCTGGGAGGCTGAGGCAGGAGGACGGCTCAAGGTTAGGAGTTCGAGACCAGCCTGACCAAGAGCAAGACCTCCGTTTCTACTAAAAAATAGAAAGAAATTAACTGGCCAACTAAAAATATATATAAAAAAAAATTAGCCGGGCATGGTGGCGCATGCCTGTAGTCCCAGCTACTCGGGAGGCTGAGGCAGGAGGATCGCTTGAGCCCAGGAGTTGGAGGTTGCTGTGAGCGAGGCTGATGCCATGGCACTCACTCTAGCCTGGGCAACAAAGTGAGACTCTGTCTCAAAATAAATAAATAAAAATAAAAAATAAAAAAACCCAAAAGCTGTCTCTCTGATATAGTTATTCCAGTCAGCATGCTCAAAACACTTGAGAAATCGACAATGGAGAAAAACAAAACTGTGCAAAGTTGCCCAGATAAATCCATCGTGCTGCATTGTGGGCTTCTGTCTCCTTACGGTTTTTCTTCTCTAAAGACCCTGACTCTTAATGTTCCATGCTGGGTCTGGCAAACCCAGGCTGCTGAGTAAGTTGAGGTTAGGGCTGAACATATGTAAAGCTGGTCAGATATTAAACAGTTGTGGCTTCTCTGTAATAATGATTCCCTGAAATCACATAGGAAAAAAGCCAGATGTGGGCTTCTGCGGCAGAGAACATGACCAGAGGGACATGTGTTCTTGCCATTTCTTTGTAAGGCAAATGTGATTCATGGAGTACACATACAAAGGCAACATGACCACGGATCGGTCAAAAATTTGAAACTCAACCTTTGCGTAGTATTTAGTTTAAATGAGTGTCACATAAATAAAATTCACTTTCCGAAACAGCAAGATACTGCTTGGCTGAATTTTTCCTGCATTCTGTTCTATGTTTTCCATTTCTTTTCCAGCTAGCTTTGCTCTTAGCTTTTGCTTATTTTATGTTTTTAAGTTTTTCCTGCTTATAAAGCACATTGGCTTTTGTTCAGTAAGCAAAAGACTCTTTTAGGAAGGCCCACTGTTAGGCAAGATTTTATTTCATAAGTTAATTTTCTCAGGGTAAAAAAACATGTTTGCTCTTCTGTTATTAATCTAGAAAAGGGGAATGCCATGTGTAATCAAGATGGTTCCAAATGACACGATGAGTAAGAGTTTTTCTTTTGCCCGTTTGCAAAGTGTAGTTGGCAGAGATTATCCCCAGAATGTGAGTTGCACTGCTTGACCTGCAGGGGGAGCTAACAAGTATACACACACAAAAAAATGCTGAGGATCACCTAAAAGTCTAATTTTTAAAATGAAGGGGAAAAAAATGCTAAGAATGCAGTTTCTTCATAAAGAAAAAAAAAGAACTAGACTCCTTTTTTTCCATGTGTACATGTTTTAATAAACATGAGCTGTTTTCTGTTCTTACTCATGAGCATACATAGGCTAGAACCACCTGCTTAATGGTTGCATCTGAGATCAAAGACAGGAATAAATTCCAAACTCTAAGAGTCAGGGACTATCAGTCTTGTTCACCATTGTATTTCATACCTCTTATTTTATTTATTTATTTATTTATTTTTGAGACAGAGTCTCACTCTGTTGCCCAGGCTAGAGTGCCGTGGTGTCAGCCTAGCTCACAGCAACCTCCAACTCCTGGGCTCAAGCAATCCTCCTGCCTCAGCCTCCCCAGTAGCTGGGACTACAGGCATACGCCACCATGCCCGGCTGATTTTTTCTATATATTTTTAGTTGTCCAGATAATT
The DNA here is from genome assembly GCA_008750895.1 of Mirza zaza. Lineage (NCBI taxonomy): Eukaryota > Metazoa > Chordata > Mammalia > Primates > Cheirogaleidae > Mirza > Mirza zaza. Next base: position 1,665 of record VSMD01032342.1, on the reverse strand, counting down.
TATTTCTATTTTTAGTAGACACGGGGGGTCTCGCTCTTGCTCAGGCTGGTTTCGAACTCCTGACCTTGAGTGATCCTCCCACCTCGGCCTCCCAGAGTGCTAGGATTACAGGCGTGAGCCACCACGCCCGGCCATGTCTTTCGATTATCTTCCTCCATGGAACCTGGGACAGTGTTCAGTGTCTGCAGACTCACTGTCTATTCTCAAAGTAGCAAGACTTCAGCCACTAAGTGGAAGCCCACATGGCGTGTAGGATAAATGCGAATGCTTAAGACAAGGCCTCGATTCTTGACCCTCTCTTCTATTAGCTCTCCAACTGCCTGTAGAGATCTTTCTAGAAGCTCATGCCACTTCCTTTCCTAAACTCTCCCAATGACACCCCACGCTTTGGGGATAAATTCTGAGCTCCTTGGTGTGGCTCACAACATGCTACATGATCCGCCAACCACTCTTGCCTCACCCATGGGGTGCTTTTCTTATATGCACCCCATGTTCCAGCAATTACCCCCTTTCCCTAATAGGCCAGTAGTGAAATATTCTCCTGAGGATGACCCTTGCTGTCTTGGTCCACCTGGAGAATTTTAGCTCATTCCTCTAAGCTCCAGTTTATGATCTCGCTCCCCAGTGAAGAATTCGCAGGCCCATCCAAGCGAAAAATCTCTCCTGCGTCTACACCAGCACCATACTTAAAATTTATCCACTGCAAGACTATGACACCGTATGGCAGTCATTTAGAAAAAGCCCATCTTTCCTGTTGGATTATGGACTTCCCATTAGGAGAGCAATCGAGGTGGCTGTCAGCTCTGTTCTCTGCACCTAACACGGGGCCCATGTACGCAGTGGAGACTTCATACGTGTTTGCTAATTGAAGTGCATGAACAGGTTAGAACACAGGAGCCCAGAACAAACTCTGTCTCTCTAAGAATAAGGCTGGCAGTTCATGAAGCATTACTGACATACACAACTATCAGGGCATCATACTGAGTAAAAAAAAATGCCAAACCCCAAAACCTATATACTTACGATTCCATTTATATAATAATCTTGAAATTCAGAATTACAGCAATGAAGAACACACGAGTGGTTGCCAAGGGTTAAGGAGGAGGTGAGGTGGGAAAGAAGCGGATGTCGCTATAAAATGGCAACTTTTATAGAAATCTTTGCACCAACAGAGATGTTCTATAACTTGCCAATGTCAATGTTAATAGCCTAGCTGTAACATTGTACTATAGTTTTGTAAGATGTCAACACTGGTAAAAAGATAATAACGGGTACCTGGGAACTATATGTTAATCTACAATGATCTCAAAATAAAAAGTTTAAGAAAAGAAAGAAGGGAATTTCAAGGTGACCCAGCCGAAGTCAACAAGATGCACAAGTTGGGGCTTGATGACGTCATACTGTTCAGAAAGTGGGTTAGTTGGACCCACTGTCAGGTTATCTGAACTCTGTGTGAGGCTCTTAATTGAGAGCTTTCTTTCAGGTTCACACTGGGGCTTCCGTGGGCCCGGGGTTGGCTTTAGCCACCCTATGGAAGTCTCTGTCCACCGGGTCTCGGGAGGGGACAGCTTCTCACGGGGGTTCATAGAGCCGGGTGTCTTGGATGCTCCCAGAACGTACCTGAAGGACCCCAGGTTCTGCGTCTAACGTGCTGGGTGCACAAAC
>VSMD01032339.1:0-19697 GCA_008750895.1 Mirza zaza | reverse complement strand
CCGGGCGTGGTCACTCACGCCTGTAATCCTAGCACTCTGGGAGGCTGAGGCGGGAGGACTGCTCAAGGTCAGGAGTTCGAAACCAGCCTGAGTAAGAGTGAGACCCCATCTCTACTATAAATAGAAAGAAATTAATTGGCCAACTAATATATATAGAAAAAAAAAAATTAGCCGGGCATGGTGGCACATGCCTATAGTCCCAGCTACTCGGGAGGCTGAGGCAGGAGGATAGCTTGAGCTCAGGAGTTTGAGGTTGCTGTGAGCTAGGCTGATGCCACGGCACTCACTCTAGCCTGTGCAACAACGCGAGACTCTGTCTCAAAAAAAAAAAAAAAAAGAGCAGCAAAGAGGCTAGGCATGGTAGCTCACACCTGTAATCTTAGCACTCTGGGAGGTCGAGGTGGGAGGATCGCTCAAGGTCAGGAGTTCGAAACCAGCCTGAGCAAGAGCGAAACCCTGTCTCTACTAAAACTAGAAACAAATTAACTGGCCAAGTAAAAATATAGAAAAAATTAGCCAGGTATGGTGGTGCATGCCTGTAGTCCCAGCTACTCCAGCTACTCCAGAGGCTGAGGCAGAAGGATTGCTTGAGCCCAGGAATTTGAGGTTGCCATGAGTGAGGCTGATGCCACGGCACTCTAGCAGGAGTAACAGAGTGAGACTCTGTCTCCAAAAAAAAAAAAAAAAGAAAAGAAAAGAAAAGAAAATTAGCCAGGTGTGGTGGTGCACGCCTGTAGTCCCAGGTACTTGGGAGGCTGAGGCAGGAGGAACACTTGAGCCCAGGAATTTGAGGTTGCAGTGAGCTATTAATATGATGACACCACTGTACTCTAGCCCAGGCAACAGAGCAAGACCCTGTCTCAAAAAAAGAAGAGTACCTAAGTCACTGAGCTGACCCATAACTGGCCATAGATGCATGAGCAAGCCCTGGCAAGCCCAGAATCACAAATAATAATAAAAGGTGATTGCTTTAAGGTGCCAAGTTTGGGGATGATTTGCTACACAGCAGCAGCTAACAATCTCAAAGATAAAGAGAAGGTTGAAAAAAGCAAGATACAAAAGAAGGTGTATAGTATGTCACTATTATATGTAAAAAGAAAAACATGCTTTCTTATAAATGTACAGATGTTCATAACAAATGGCCAACAAGTATATGAAAAAATGCTCAACATAACTAATCATCAGAGAAATGCAAATCAAAACCACAATGAGACATCATCTCACCCGTTGGTATGACTTTTATGAAAAAGACAGCAATAACAGATGCTGGTGAGGACATGGAGGAAGGGGAACCCTTGCACACTTGTACACTGTTGGTGGCAATGTGAATCAGTCACTATGGAAAACAGTATGGAGGTTCCTCAAAAAACTAAAAGTATAACTACCATATATGATCTGGCACTACTGGGCATACGTCCAAAAGGAAGGAAGTCAAGATGGCAAAGAGATATCTGCACCGCCATGTTTATTACAGCACTACTCACAACAGCCAAAATATGGAATCAACCTAAGTGCTCATCAATGAATGAATGAATGAATAAAGAAAATGCAGTATATGCCCAGTAGAATATTATTCAGCCATGAAAAAGAACGGACTCTTGTCATTTACTGAATGAACCGGAGGCCATTATGTTATGTGAAATAAGTCAAACATACATGGACAAATATTGCATGTTCTCACTCATATGCGGAAGCTTAAAAAAGCAAATCCCATGAAGGTAGAGAACAGATTGGTGGTTGCTGGAAATAGGGGAAGAAGAGGGGAATGAAGAGAGGTTGATTGATGGGTACAAATACACACTTAGAAGAAATAAGACCTGTGTTCAGTGGATCACTGGGGTGACTACAGTTAATATTAATCAATTGCACATTTCAGAATAGCTAGAAGAGAAGAATTTGAATGTTCCTAGTGTAAAGAAAAAATAAATATTTAAGGGATGGATATTCCAATTACTCTGATTTGGTTATACGAATGTATCAAATTATCACGTGTCCCCAAAATATGTACACCTGCTACGTTATCAATTTTTAAAATAAATGAATAAAAACCAAAAAATCTGACCAAAAACTAATAAATGTACAAATGTTTAGAATATTTCCGAGAGAAGCCCCAGGAAAGCCTTAAGAGCGGCCGCTTGTGTGAAGGGAAGCAAGAGGACATGCGGACAATGCAGGAAGGAGGCTATTTCTCACCATAGGCCCTTCTGTACAATTTGATTTCTATTTCCCTGTACCTTCATTACCTACACCAAACATGAACCGGTTAATTTAAAAAGAAAAAAGAGGACTTGTGTTACTGGCGCTCCAGAGTGGCTGGTCTGGCCTCCCTCAGAGGGGTTCCGATGGCCTAGTCCACCAGCTCAGAGCCACGTGGGGGAGTTTCCCTTGACTTCTACAGTCACTACAGAGAGCCCATTTCCTGCTCTCCCTGGGCCACCAGCCTCCCACACACACGTACTCCGGGTCCTCAGCATCCTTCCAAGGCTGTGGCCATCTGTCTCACCCGAGGGTGCCTGGACATGCCATGCCTCCCTCCCTTCTCCTGCCCAAAGCCTAGGCATCCTTTAAGACACATTTCAGGTCAGCCTGGAGCAGCTGCCCCCTGCTCCCGTGGCCTGAGCTAATCATGTTCCTTGCAGCACTTTGCACATCGCACTTCACCAGCATTTATTCAGAACCTGCCAGCACCAGGGACTTACAGCTGTGCAGGAGACCGAGCGCTCCCTGCCCTCAGGGGCCTTACATTCTAGACAAGGAAGGCCAAGATAAACCAGAAAAGGGCCAGACGGCAGTGAGAGCTGTGCAGGGAATTAAAACAGGGTGGCATGCCAGCGAGTGGCTGGTGGCTACTGTAGACTGGGGTGGTCATATCAGGGAAAGAGTCCAAGGAGAGGGTATTTGGGACAGGAATGAAGAGATAGAATCAGTCATGCAAAGATCTACGGGAGAAGCATTCCAGAAGAGGGAGTGGCTCGTGGAAAGGCCCCGAGGTGGGAAAGCAGCTGGCGTGTCTAGGGACAGCAGAAGGGCCAGTGTGGCTGGGATGGAAGGAAGCGTGTTGGAGCTGGGGTAGGCAGAGGGGCAGGGAAGGGCAGACCAGGTGAGGAGTCCGGCATCCGTGCTAAGTGCAAGGGGGAGTATGAGGGTTTATTTATTTATTTGTTTACTTACTTACTTACTTATTGAGACAGAGTCTCACTCTGTTGCCCAGGCTGGAGTGCAGCGGCACAATCATGGCTCACTGCAACCTTGAACTCCTCTACTCAAGCATTCCTCCTGCCTATGCTTCCCAGGTAGCTGGGACTATAGGCGTGTGCCACCACACCCAGCTAATTTTTCTATTTTTTGTAGAGACAGGGTCTCTCCATGTTGCCCAGGCTAGTCTTGAGCTCATGGGCTCAAGAAATCCTCCCAGCTCAGCCTCCCAAGTAGTTAGGACTACATGTATGTGCTACACATGGAAGTGGCTAATTTTGAAAAAAAATTTGTAGAGGCCGGGCACGGTGGCTGACGCCTGTCATCCTAGCACTCTGGGAGGCTGAGGTGGGAGAATTGCTCAAAGTCAGGAGTTCGAAACCAGCCTGAGCAAGAGTGAGACCCCCGTCTCTACTAAAAATGGAAAGAAATTAATTGGCCAACTTAAAATATCTAGAAAAAATTAGCCGGGCATGGTGGTACATACCTGTAGTCCCAGCTACTCGGGAGGCTGAGACAGAAGGATCACTTGAGCCCAGGGGTTTGAGGTTGCTGTGAGCTAGGCTGATGCCACAGCACTCTAGCCCAGGCAACAGAGTAAGACTCTGTCTCAAAAAAAAAAAAAAAATTTTGTAGAGATGGGGTCTCACTCTGCTGCCCAGGCTGGTCTCAAATTCCTGGCTTCAAGCCATCCTCCTGCCTCAGCCTCCCAGAGTAGCTGGGATTATGGGCCTGAGCCACCATGCTGGGTCCAGGAGTCTGAGGGTTTTTAATTAAGCAAGGGCATAAAATGCTCTGACTTAATTGCTGTGTGGAGAATAGACTTGGGGTGGGGGTTGAGGCGGGGACAGAAACAGAAGGTTACCACAGTAGACAGACAAGAGAAGAGTGACAGCAACTTGGACAACGGCAAGGTAAGAAATAGTGCAGAAAGGGAGAAACAGATGGGTGAAGACAGTTCGGTGATAAAATAAACAAGATTTAGTGATGGACTGGATTGGAGTCATAGCAGACAGAATAATGGTCCCCAAAGATATCCACATCCTAATTTCTGACACCTGTGACTACGTTATCTTACATGGCAAAAGTGACTTTGCAGATGTGATTAAGGATCTTGAGATAGGAGAATTAAGAGAATTATCCTGGATTATCTGGATGGCCCATTGGGTCCTCAGAAGAGGGAAGTTAGGGACTAGGGTCCAAGGAGGAGATGTGAGGACAAAGGCAGAGAGGCTCCAGGACGCTAAACTGCTGGCTTTAAAGACGAGGGAAGGGTCATGAGCCAAGCAGTGCAGGCAGCCTCTGTAAACTGGAACAGGCGGGAACACAGGTTCCCCCAGAGCCTCCAGAAGGAACACAGCCCTGATTGCACTTGAGTTTAGCCCAATAAGACTCATTTCCAACTCCTGGCCTCCTGAAGTCTGAGAGAATAAATCTGCATTGTTTGAAGCCAGCGAATGTGCGAGAACTTGTTACAGCAGCCACGGGAAACGAATACATAGGGATGAGGAAATGGATTGAAGACAAATCCTGATTTTACATTGTACCATGGAGCAGAGAGCAATACCAGGCCTTGGTAGGAAAAGGCGCAGAGTACTGGGGCAGGCATTTGACAGCAATGGGGGGCTGGGGAAGCCTCAGCAGGGAAGTCAGGGCATCTGTGCACGCTGAAGGTGAGAACAGAAGGGATTCTGAGCAAAGGCGCAAGGGCTCTTGGCCTCTGAAAAGAGTGAAGCCTCCCAGCAGTGTCAGGATGGAAAGCTGGTAGACTCAGTGGAAAGGAACGAGGGCGTTTCCTACTTGCTTTTATGTCCTCAATAAAGCACGAGGCAAGGTCATGAGCCAAGAGTGAGAGAGTGGCCCTCAGACGAAGAAGAGAGGAGAGCATGGGAACAGACGCTTTGGGAAGTGGGGACACAGCCTGCTGACGAGCGGTGGTGCCCTTCTAGGGCTGTGGCCGTCCCTTCTCCAGCAGCGCACAGCTGCCCGGGTGCAGGCACAAACAGGCAGAGAGGTGGACGTAAACAGGGGCACACACCTCTACTAGAAAATAAGGATGAGTTGATTCTGTACAAGCCATATCGGTTCACCCCTCCCCTCTAAACCCTCCAGAGGCTCCCCTTTCCCCCGAAGCGAAGCCCAAAATCCTTGTAACTTACCACCTTAGCTCTTACTTCACCTATCCCTCTCACAGCATGCTCTGGCTCCGGTGCTTGGCCCATAGTAGGGACTTAATAAATATTTCTGGAATGAATCAATCAATAAATAGGTCTCCCCTTCATGGACAGGGCCCAACCAAGCAACTTCGTCTTGGGAGACTCAGCTCTCCTGGCACAAGGTCTGGCCATGACTATTGACCGAGGTCAAGACCATCCCATTTCTACCTTGTGGATGCTGCTGGTTCCTCCCCCTCCCACAACTATCTTGGTTTAAACTGTGACCCAGTTCAGAGGGCCTAGGTATTTGGGACTCTTGACTGAAAAGCAAAGACGGCAAAAGTCAGAGATTAAGAAGCCCCAAAGAAGCAGCCAGAAACGATATCCCAGGAAAATCCTAGTAGGCAGAGTTCAGGCCTCAGGCCAAGCCTCTTCTCCACATCCACGCACGGCGCAGAGGCTGGAAGAATGAGATGAGAGTAAAATGTGGGAAGAGAAGACAACACTTCCACTGCGTTGGCAGAATAAGTGAGTACGCTGGTCTAACACACACGCACACACACACACACACACACTTTCCCTAGGGAAACCCAACCTAAGAAAAGGTAACTTGAAAGTCATTAGCTTGGAGTTGGTTTGGCCTATCCCCAGAGCTCAGCAGGGCAGGAAGTGACTCTAACGGGGCAGGGGCATGTTATCAGGCCAGCCCAGAAGGCTTAGAAACGGCCCCGTCAGGAAGCCAGCTCCACACAGACCAGTCCAATACACACCCACACAGAGTCGGCCGGCTTCTCTTAAAGACTCAAAGCCCCAGTCCAGTCTCTGCCCGCAAGTTCTGGCATGGTGGCATGGAAGGACCCCAAGCACTCAATGGAGTGTCAGGAGCAAGTGGGATCTGGGTGGGCCTGAGGAACTCCCCCGAGTGAGGCAGGATTTCTCCAGGTGTACTGCCAGGCAGAAAGAAGGCTGGACGCATCCGTGAATGTGGTGGGGCAGAGGCAGGGAGGGTCCCATAGGCCGTGGGGCCAGATGCCGGGGGTCTCAGTGACCACTCTGAGAAGAAGAAGACTGTGATGTCCATCAGCCTCTGGGCCCAGAACTCTGTGGAGAGTTGAATCCCTTGGCCTGCTGGGCCAGGGGTGGGAAAGTGGCATCTACTGCAGGTCCCTGGGCTTGGCACCCCCAGCATACCACCCTGCCGACTGGACGCTGCTTGAGGGCTAACTTGAGAGAAAACACTGCTTCTTGCTGGGCTTCGCACCTGTGAGGGCTGGAGAGGGCAGTTCCTCAAGGGAGCCAGGCCACACGGCAGATGGGGTGAGGCCGTCTGCATGTGCAGAGAGAAGGGGGCGAGGCAGGACAGTGCAGGGGCCCAGAACCCCTCCAGGCAGGCTGCTCGGCAGCGTCCATCTCACTTCCACACAAGCCGCAAGGAGGGGAGGTCCCAGGCATTCAGTCGGCTCTAACAACAATCCATCGGCCAGGACTCGCCCACAGCTCAGGCGGACAGGGCCACACACAGCCACCCCACGGACACTGGCGGTCTCAGATGTGGGGCTGGGTCTCAGGCAGACACTCCTGGCCCTGAGCACAAGTGTGCCAAGTCCCTGTGTCCCAGACCCGAGCAGAAGGGTGGGGGCTTGGGGATCAGTGCACGTCCTGGGCACAGTGGCTGGCACACAGTAGGTGTTCAGCAAGCCTGTGATAAGGAAGTGAGTCCAGGTGAACTACTCAAGGATGGAGGCTAAGTTGTTCATTTAATAATTAATTGAGCAGCAACTGTATGCCAGACTCTGATACTGCTGCTTGGGATATAGCAAGGAACAAAACCAGCAAAAAAGTCCTGCCTTCCTGGGGCTGAGAGTCTAGCGGTCACGTTCATCTCTGCGTCCCACATACTGCGCTGGGCTCACTGAGCGCTGAATGAGCGGCTGGAAGAAGACTGTGATGTCCATCAGCCGTGGGCTGAAGCCCAAGTTCTGCATTCGCTCATTCTCTGACCGGGCTAACACCGCTTGTCCTCAGCTTCAGGCCTTGGGCACAATTCAGCACAACAGGAAACCACCCACCCTGTGAGCCTTATTACATTCACTATCACTGCTGCGGCCACTCCCTTCGCCCCTGCCAGGAGCCGAGCAGCTGGACCCTTCTGCCCTCCTTCCACACATGGGACTCCTGACTCAGTCAGGCTGCCTTCAGATGATGCTGGTGCCAGAAAATGCACTATCAACGCCTCAAAATAGCCTTGGAGATAAAGAGTGAGGCTCAGAGAAGCTGGGTAACTCACCCGAGGCCAGGATCTGAACCTGGGTCTACCGGGGTAAAGCCCTCTGCTTTCTTCTGCACCAGGTTCCTTTCTCCTCTGCTAACATGCCTCAACCCACCTGACAGGTGAGTTGCTGGCCTGCTTGCCCAGGATAGAGGCCGTTCCTAGGACTCAGGAATTTCAGTGCTAAAACCAGCAAAGTCTCAGGCCAACTGGGACAAACTGGTCACTCTAACGCCACCATCCTGCCCAAGATCCTCCTCCTAGCACTCTGCCAGCCTTACCCATGGCCACGTAAGCCCACCCTGGCCTCGGCCTTCCAGTAACCCAGCTGCAACCTGTGTATCTTGTAAGCAACACTGTCATTGCTGTCCTCAGGCTGCAGGGTCACACTCTGTCTCCCACCTAGACAATAATGTCTACAGTCTGGTCCTGGAACTCACTGTGTCATAGTCACCTAGGGCACTAGTTAACAACCCTGCTTCCTGAATCCCAACACTGCTCAGAACTACTAAAGCAGCAGCCCGGGCCCAGCCTACGAATCTGAGTTGCTGACAAGCCCCCAGGTGACTCTGCTGCCCAGAGTGTCAGTGACAGTCCTGAACTGTAAGCTCTCCCTGGCTGCTGCACTGCTAACTCTATTTCTTCTGATGCCCCTCTTACACCTGGGGCTGTGCCCTCACACAGTAGATGCTCAGTAAACAGTAACCATTGTGGTTCAGAGCAGGGGCTCCCACACCTGCTCAAACTGCCTTAGGCCCTGTTTAGAAATGCAGATTTCCAGCTGCTACCTTGGGCTAAGAGAACTGCCACCCTCAGAGGAGATGTCTGGGAATCTATAATGTCCAGGGTCCCTTAGTTCAGTGCTACTCAAAGTGTGTCAAGCACTGGCCATGCTAGCATCTGGGAGCCAAAGACTGCAGAACCCTGGCCCCACCCCAGACCTGCTGCATGAGCACCTCTGGGAGTGGGGCTCTGCCAGCAGGATTCTATATCACAAGCCCGAAGCGATTCTTTGATCCAAGCAGTTTAGAAAAACATTAGTGTAGGAGAAGAATAATGGAACTAGTCAGAAGTGGGCTAGAATCCAGCTCAATTAACAGCTCTGAGCCTCAGTCTACTCATCCTCTGAATGACAACCCCTGACCTCATTCGGTTGTTGTGATGATTAACTGGGATCCATGTAAAAGTTCAGGCCCAGAATCTGGCACACACAAGCTGCCCAAGAAATGCTGTTCACTCTTCTTTCCTACTGGCACTTGTTTTAACACCCATGGAGTCAAGATAACTAAGGTTTCAGAGGATCAAGAGATGTGTACAAGGTCACTTGAAGGGCAAATGCATGAGGATTCTGACTCCAGGCCTGGTGGACTTCTGAAAGAGCCCAAACAGGTCTGCTCTGCATAGTTCTGGCGCTGCCACCACCTGCCACACTTGATGACCAAGGACAGACAAACCCCAAGGGAGATAAGGCTGTCACCATCCACTAGGTTTCCTGTGGCTGTGGCTGTTCTTCATATTTTATACAGCACCCAACTGCCAAACACCACTCATCCTTGTCTTGGTGGCTGATGGGGACACTTTGGAGAGGTCTCAGAAAACCTATTCCCTCTTCCTGGGCTTCTCAGATAAAAACACTGGATTTCATGCATATCAAAGGCCTAAAACCCTCCACCACCTGCCTAGCATAAGGTCACTCAGAGGGGCAGGAGGGGCAGGAATCCACCCATGGGAGTCCAGTGTGAATTAGGAGCAAAGGCGATTCCCCAGCACCCAAGGCAAGGCTGGCCGGGCAGCTGGGGTGCAGGGCGTGCTCTGGGAAAGTGAGGAGGTGTACCAATTAGAACTGCCTTCAGCAGCAAGGAATGACCAAACACCAGACTCAGTGTGGCTTCAACAGGAAGGAATTTATTATCTCATATAATAGGAAGTCCAGACAAGGGCTGCTCCAGGCCCGATGCCATCGGCAGCTCAGCCATGTGATCAAGGGTCATATTCTTCTTGTCTCTGAACTCCTACCCTCTGGAGTCAGCCTCACTCTGGGGCCAGATGCCCTCATGGCCACAAGATGGCCACAGCTCCAGGCCTCAAGGGGAAGAAGAGAGACGACTTCTTCCCTTTTAAGCATGTATGTCATTCTTAAGCATGAGAAAATCTTGCCCAGAAGCTCTCCCCACCCCCACCAAGCAAATGCTCCCTGAGGTCTCACTGGAGAGAACTAAGTACATTCTCATGCCTCAACCAATCACAGGCAAGGAGTGGGCCTGCTGGGACCACGGCCACCTACAATGAAGCACATGGCCCATGGGATGGCTGATTGGGCTCAATCAGGAGGGAGGTAAACAAGGGACAGTGGAGAATGCTGGATTGATAACCAGGGAACCTCTGGCTGGTCCAGACTCACACGACCCCACCAGACCCCAAAGCAAACACCAGCTTTTGCGTGACACTACTTCTCCAGGACAGAGTCATCCCTTGGAATTTGGCCCTCACTTCCATTTTGGACACCCTCGGCCTCACCTCCTCAGGCCTGTTCCAACCGCTCGGGGGCCTTGGCTCATGATAGTCTGTGCCCAATTCAACATAGCACGTGCTATGAGCCCAACTCCATGATATAGGGCCAGAAAAGTAGAAACACGGCTATTGGCCCTCTAGAAGCTGACCATTTGGTGAGGAGACAAGGCACCACCACGACAGGCGATGTAGGGGAGGGAAACAGCCCTGAGCTGGGAGATGGGAGATGGTAATGACTCCTGCCACCAGCAGACAACTTTGCGCAGACACTGTGCTAAGAAACCCTTTTAGGTATTTTGGGTTTTTTCTTCATTTGGTCCTTGCAACTACCCTACAAGTTTGACATTATTATTATAGGTTCATAATACCTTATCTGTAATTATGAAATGCAGAACTCTCTAAACACCAAAAGTTGATTTTTGATTTTACTCATTTACTGGGCAGCAAAATCTCCACTGAACCAATGTGAGACTACTTATATAGTCTATTTATCCCTTTTGCAGTCACTGCTCTTATGTTTTGATGTAGAAATACTCACATGTTTTACGATGAAGTGCTGCCCCAGACTCAACTGGGAGTGTCACATAATGTTCAGTATGTACCATGTTCTGAAAAATTCTGCATTCTGAAACATGTCTGGCTCCTAGGGCTTCAGAAATAAGGTTTTGGATGTGTGTCACCACTGTACAAAGGAGGCTTTGCAGGGTGAAGTTACCCTCTTAGTCAGGAAGCAGCAGAACCATGCTTTAAACTCAAGCAACTGAACACTGGGGCCCAAGCTCTTATCTACCCTGCTTGCTTCTGCCACTCACTGGCTGGTGGCTTTAAGGAAGACACCTCCTTCTCTGGGCCTATTTCCTCATCTGTAAGAGGCTGGACTAGATCAATGGGTTTCAAAGTTTTTTGTTTTAAGTATATTAGCCCTTCCTTCAAAGGAAACCTTAAGGAAAGGTGTGACTGCTTCTGTGAGTGAGGCCTGCCCTCCCTACCATCAGGCTCATAAGTATGTTCCCCAAGGGGTTCCTCAACATCAGTTTAAAAACTGCAATACATGATCTCTAAGGTGTTCTCTGGTTCTAACATTGTACTGCTGTCTTCTCGGAAAAAAACAGCCTTTTCTGTGAAGGAAGGACAGCTGGGAGGAACTTGAACCAGACCTTGATAGACAGGCAGGCTTTTGATTTGCAGAGAGGATTCCAGAGTCAAATAATGTGAGCAAAGGTGGGAAGACAAGAAGCAAGGTGTGTGGAAGAGTCCAAACTAGCTAACTAAGGGGTGTGGGGGGAAGAGGGCTGCGCAGGTGAAGAGGGCTGCGAAGGTGATGGGAGGGCATGCTGGAAAGGCTGGCTCGAGCAAGCAGGTCAATGCCAGGAAGTGCTCTCCCGACTCAGTGCCTGAAAATTCCCCCAAGCATGAGGCCTGGGGAAGAGTTGAGCAGTCCCAGCCTCACTTCATACAGCCATGAGACGTCGAGGTCCTCCTGTTCTGAGGACCGTGACCACAAGCCCCAATGCCTAGCTCGGCACCATCAACCCATCACTGTCAAAAAGGTGAATCTTTTTAATCCAAAAATCAGGACATGGGGTCTGACTCCAAGGTGTGTCCTTCAAAGAACAAGACAGAGCATTTCAAAGCAGGATGGGTGGCCTCAGAAGGCTAGGATGGAGGGTCCCTGGAGGTCTCACTGGTGTCCTTCCCTGACTTCTGGGAGCAGTTTGACTCCTCGGAGTCTGTGGTGCCCCAGGCATGCCCAAAGAAGCCATACAACAGGGCCGCCTCTATCCCCCAGCAGAGACTCCCAGTTAAACCTCAGCCTTGTTTCCAGAGGAGACCCTCAGGCCAGCCAGGGAGGCCCCCAGTCCACCACTGACAGATCCCCCCTTGGGGAAGGCTACAAAGGAATGAGTGCGTCAGGGGTCCAGGCTGCCCCCCAAAGCGGGAAGGTACATCCCATACGTGCCCTGTCTTCAAACAACACGAACGGCAGCTACTGGCAAAGGCAAGTTTCACTCCCACCTAATGGTCCAAATACATTTGGAAACCAAACCTTGCCCCAGAAATATTCTTCGTTTCAGACACCATTCCCCTACCTACTCGTCTCCAAGAGGTAATTAAAATGTCTCGAAATATTATCGAATCAGACAGACAATGATCCCCTAAGGGAGAAGCGACCATTTGGGGCCTAATCTTTCTAAGTGAGCGCAGTAACTGAGCTCGCCTAAGAAGCTTAGCAGACAGGGAAGGAGCCGGCACTGCCTGGGAAAAGGAAACGGCTGTCTGCTGGGGCAGGCCGGGCCTCTCAGAGGCCTGTTTCTCTCACTGAAATACGGGGGAGTCTTGACCAGGCACTAGCTCAGCTGTGTCACGTCTAGGTCCCCCACTCTCTTTTCCACTGCCAGGTGACAGCCAGGACTTGGCCTGCCTTGCCCAGGGTTACCCTGAGTCAACTGAGAGAATAACACCGGTATTTACACCGAGGCCGACGTGGATCAGCCCGCTGGATCTGCACAGCCGCCCTAACGGAGTGAGCAGTAGGGAGGGCGGGCTCGGAGAGCCAGCCACAGGTAACTCCAAATTTAAACCCAGGTGCCAGATCACCACACTTTCACACACAGCAGAGACCTCACCCTTGGGAGGCTGGAGGGTGACATTGCAGGGAAAGAGAGAGAGCAGCTGGGACTGTCCTGCCAGGGCCAGGACTGGCCTGTGAGCCAACACGAAGCCAGCGTGAGGTTCTCCTTCTTCACCCCTGAGTTCTCCAGCTGCAGCCTCAGCTCCAGCCCAGGGCGCCTCAGGCCTCCCAGTGCCCAGGAAGCCCCAGACCCCTTGCTAAGACGCAGAGTCTGACTGCGCAAGTCAGGGGACAGGGGTGCCCAGGAGTCTGCACTTCTGCCATGTTTCCAGGTGATACCCGCACTGCTGATCCCTGGACCACACTCCAGGCAGTAGCGGCCTAGACTCCAGTGGGACCTTGCCCCAAGCTCCTAACTTACGGGATCATTCTCTTGCTGAGACTCACCAGGGCCAGGCACAGAGACAGCTACCACAGTTTAGATTTCAGAGACGGCACGATTAAAATGGTAACTACAGGCCGGGCGCGGTGGCTCAAGCCTGTAATCCTAGCTCTCTGGGAGGCCGAGGTGGGCGGATCCTTTGAGCTCAGGAGTTCGAGACCAGCCTGAGCAAGAGCGAGACCCCATCTCTACTATAAAAATAGAAAGAAATTAATTGGCCAACTAATATATAGAGAAAAAATTAGCCAGGCATGGTGGCGCATGCCTGTAGTCCCAGCTACTTGGGAGGCTGAGGCAGCAGGATTGCTTGAGCCCAGGAGTTTGAGGTTGCTGTGAGCTAGGCTGACGCCACGGCACTCACTCTAGCCTGGGCAATAAAGTGAGACTCTGTCTCAAAAAAAAAAAAAAAAAAATGGTGACTACAATAGGGTGTGAGGCAGAAGACAGATTTCTGGGCTCAGTTTTCAACTTGGCATTTGCCCTTTCCTTCCTTATCCACCTCTTGGCAAAATGTCTAAACCAATATAATTCAAAGGTGTCAGGCTGAATGAGCAGGCTCTGAAAATGTTCACTGTTGAGAGTCCTTAATGGCTGCCGGGTGGGGAAGCCCACCACAAGTGGGAGCATTGAGAATAAGGGGTTCCTGTGCTTGAACTCTCCCGTGGCCCCCATCTCCCCCAGAGAAAGGCCAAAGCTTTAACTATGGCCTAGGAGGCCCTGCAGGATCTGGCCCCACCGCCCCTCTGTCCTTGAAGTCCCTTCCCTAGAACTTGCTTCTCCACCTCCTTAGTTCTTATCTCAGACTCTTCCTCCTCAGTGAGACCTTCCAGGGTCACCCAATTCATCCCCACCCCGCCACTCCCAAAGCACCTTTCCCTTTCCTTTTATTCCTCTTACAGCACTGACCACCATCTGACATTCCGTAAGCTTCACTTGGTGATTTTACTTATTATCTGTCTCCCTACCCCTTCCCTACTATTAAATATAACAGAATATGGATTTCATAAGGGCTGGGATTTTTGTCTATTTTGTTCACTGGTATATTCCCAGTGCCTAAAACAGTGGCTAACACACAGCAGGTACTCAATATTTATAGAATGAATAAATAAGTGAATAAGGTGTCAGGCTCTGTGGCTAGTCCTGGGAGATATTAGCTCCTTTAATCCTCATAACCCCTATAAGGTAAGTCTTTTAATCCCTATTCTAAAACGAGGAAACTGAGGCTCAGAACAGTTAAGCAATTTGGCCAAGGTCACAAGAATCAGGCTCCAGTCCAGCTGGTTCCAAAGACTGTGCTCTTTTCTGCCTTAGTATGATAAACATGACATTAACTTGCTTTCCTTATTCTAAGTAGCAAATGCTTTAACTTCAGGATTTTGCAAAATCTGCACAGAACTTGAGCTAGTCCACCCAATAGGGCCTAAAGGGGAGCTGGTGCCCCCAAAGCCAGGAAGAAATGCCACTACCAGTCCAAGGGAACCATCATTAGCCCAAGGAAGGGGAGGACCCTCCTTCAAACACTTCTCTGAATGTTAAGGAAAGCCACAATAATTCTGGTTTTGTTTCATCTTTTTTTGGCTTTATTTTTTTTATCTTCCTAAGCAATCTCCTTGACCTCTTCAAGTTTGGGTGACCTTTTGCCATCGAAAGCTGCTGCTCACCATGTGAGTCTCCAGGACAAAAATCTATCTCGTTAGCTTCCCAAAACCAAGCTTGCACATACATCCATGGATCACAGTGCCTTGCAAACCCCACCTGCCCAAGCCCCATTCATGACTACAGCTTAGGCCACAGCGACCAGGCCCTGGGAAGAGGGCCGAGCCTTGTGGAGGACCTGAAAGGTGGGTAAGATGGGCCCAATCCACCAAAAGCTCACCTACCCTCTCATTCCAGGGACTACCATAGCTTGAATCCTCCCTCATCTGCCTGTCATTTTCAATCACATTAACTTGTCTGTTTGCTTTAAATCAGTTCTCACTATCTAAAGCTATCCTGCATATTATTTATTCCATATTTGCTTATCATCTGTCTCCTCCTCAGAGGAGGGTAAGTGCATGAGGGTAGGAACTTGGTCAGTTCTGTGACTGGCACAGGTGGGCACACAAATATTGGTTGAATGAATGACCTAAGAGAACAGGAAACAAGTGGATTCACAAGGGAAAAAACAGGAGGCTCACAAAGGACCCATTTAATCTTAACATCAACCTGCACAAAAGGTATTATTATGCCCACACACCTGGTAAGTGACAAAGTAGACCCAGGATTGTCCAGCTCTGAGAAGAAAAGAGAAAATGCTGCAGGTAAGCAGAGAAGCAAGAGGACAAGCAGGTGAGCCATACAGGGAGGGCAAGGTCAAGCAGCCTTTTGGGCTCAAGGGACTGAACATTTCCTCAAATGCTATCTTAACTAAGAAGAATCAACATTTTCCACCAAGCTGAGCCCAGGGAGGGTCTTTGCCCCTGGCTCTATTATGGCACCTGTATGCACCCAGAAAATACTTGACCAGACCAAGGGACCAGAGTTGAGAGTGCACAAAACCAAGTCCTTATTTCAAGGCACTAACACTACCAGATACAAACATAAACCATACTTGATGAGAGCATGTGACATTCCTCTTGCTTTCTAGGTAGTCAGAAGTAAGAAGGTTGAAAATAGTGCAAATGTCCTTTCTTAGAGCAGTGTCATTCATTCATTCCCTCTTTCACTCACTTGTTCAACCAACCTGTGCTGACCCAATCCCGGGAAGCCAAAAATGAAATAAGACAAAAACCTCTGCCCTCTCACCACTGTACTGGTGCCAGCACTTTGGCAGGTACTAAAAGACAAGCAAATATTAAAGATACTTGCTTCCAAAACAAATAAGGCCACGTGGAGCTGTGCACTGGAATGGCATTCTAGATGCACTTTTGATTTGACTGGGTACGGGAACTAATTCAAAGGGGTCATGGGCCAACTGCAGGCACCAGGCTCCTACTCAGAGGCTCCTTCAGACCCGCTCCTCCTCTGGGCCAGACCCCTCACACGGCCAACTCCATTTCCCAACATTCTTCAACCATATTCCCACCTCTCTCCACAATACTCCCCCTCCTGACTCTCCTGACTCTACTTCCCCCGTATTCCCAATCTCTACCTCTCTAGGTCTGCAGCTTTGACACGTTACTCTCTCAACACACATCCCAACCGGCCTTCCACCACCACCCCCGCACGCCCCAGGCCTGAGCTTCCACCGGGAGCCCCTTGAACAACATATGTTTACAAGCCACGTTTCCCGGGGGTCTCTGTTCAACACCCACATTCGCGGGACCCCCATAAATACATCCTGATTCCCCGAGTGCACCATACACACACTCTGGACTCCCCCTACACTCACGCTCAGGTCCTGAAGGAGTCCCCCCATCACCTCCAACTTCTTAGAAGCCCAAGGCCGGCCCCTGACCTCCTTGAGCCCCCGTGTGCCCCGGACTCCCCAGAAGCCCGCCCTGCACGCTGGAACGCAGGGGCGCCGGCACAGCCCCTCGCGCCCTCTCGGCCCCCACCCCGCGTGACTCGGGGCACCCCGCGCTCCGCCAGGCCCTGGCCCCGCGCACATCCCCTGGGCCGCGGCGCCCTGGCGGCCCGGCCGCGCCCCTGCCCGCGCCCCGCGCCCCGCGCCCCGCCGCGCCTCGGGCCCGTTCCCGCGGAGGCCGCGGCGCCCCCCGCAGCCCAGCCGGCGCCCG
The DNA here is from genome assembly GCA_008750895.1 of Mirza zaza. Lineage (NCBI taxonomy): Eukaryota > Metazoa > Chordata > Mammalia > Primates > Cheirogaleidae > Mirza > Mirza zaza. The sequence continues at coordinate 2,836 of VSMD01032339.1, read as the reverse complement.
GCGCGTACCGTTGGCGATGAGCTTGGCCGACAGCTGCTTGACGAGCTCGGGGATCCGCTCCCACTGGCACTCGGAGCGGCAGCGCTCGATCTCCGTCTCCAGCCGCGAGCCCGCCTTCTTGGTCGCCATCGCGGCCTGGCCGGGCCCCGCCGGCCCGCCGCCCGCCCGCCCGCAGGCCCCGCAGGCCCCGCCGCCGCCGCGGCGCCCCCTCGCTGCCTCCCGCCGCCGCCGCCGCGGGCTCGGGCTCCGGCTCCCGGCTCCGCGGCGTAACGGGAGCGCCGGCCGGGGAAGGGGCGGGGAGGCGGGCGGCGGCGGCGGGCGCGGAGGGGCCCCGGGCGCCGCGAGGAGCGGCCCCTGCCGGCCAGGGCCGGAGCCGCAGCGCGGCCGGGGCCGGGGCCCAGGCCCGGGCAGGGGCGCGGGGAGGCGCGAGGAAGGGCGGGGTGGCTGCGGAGGCCGGCGGGAGGCACTGGGGGTGTCGGGGGCCGGGGTGGAGACCTGACGGGGATGGGAGAGGGGGGTGTGGTGGGGGAGGGGAGACGTGAAGAAGGGCGAGGGGCTCGGTGGGGTCGGGGCAGGATGGGGGGAGGGAGAAGAAAAGGGCCAGGGAGAGGAGAGTTCGCAAGGAGGCCAGGGAGAGGCTGAGAGTGTGTTGGACCTTCAGGAGCAGGGCCACGCTAGGGCAGCCACCTGGGGAAGGTCACCGGCCAGTCAGGACTAGTGGGCTAGTGGTTGAAGGGGACCTGCCTGAGCTTGCCCTGCCATCTCAGTTGCCTGTGATTCCTTCTGGGCCCTGGGCCCTGGACACGGGTTGGCCTGTGCCCCTTAGCAGGCTCCCCTCTGGCCCAGCAGCCTTAGCCCCCACCCAGCCAGAGGAGGGTGGAGACGTCACAGCACCTGCCAGGGGTTCCATAAATGTCTGTCTGCACTGAGCCAGGCAAGGACTGCTACCCGCTCAGATGCCAGCTCCCTTGCCCTCCAAGGAGAGTGCAAAGTCACCAGTGGGGTTTCCTGTCTTGGCCTAGAGCTAGGGGCAAATGTCAAGCTGTGCATTCTTACAGTTATTCAACAACTATATAGTGATTGCCCACTACGTATTAGGCACTGTTTTAGGTGCTGGGGATACAGTCGTTAAATACAAAGACAAAATTTCTGCCTTGGTGGAGCTTACATTCCAGATGGGAATAAATAAGCAAAATAAAGTAGTAAATTAGAAGATTAAAAATGGCTATTTGAAGAAACAGGGCAGGGTCCAGTGAGGAGAGTACAGAGTTGAGGAGTTGGGGGTGTTGCAATTTTAAACAAGATGGTCAGGGGTGGTCTTGCTGAGGTGACATCTGACAAAGACTTGAAGAAGGTGAAAGAGAGCCATGAGGATATCTGTGGGAGAGGAGCATTCCAGGCAGAGGAACAGCAAGTGCAAAGGCCCAGGGGTTAGAGCACATTTGGAGAGTTGCAGAAACAGCAAAGAGGCCAGCAGAGTGGCTGGAGTGAGGGAGGACAAAGCAGGAGATGAGCTCAGAGAGGCAGGGGTGGGGGTTACAGTTCACATAGTGCCTAGTGGGCCATTATGAGATTTTCACTTTTACTCTAGGGAGATAGGGCATCCATGCAGGGCTTTTAACAGAAGAGTGGCACGATCTGACCTACATTTTAGGACTATATCTGTGGCTGCAGTGTTGAGAATACTGCCCAGGAGATAGCTGTGGTGGTTGCCAGGGTGTTGGATTCTGGACCTTGCATTTGAGAATAAATCCGTCAGTCTGGAACGGCATGTAGCCCATCACCATGAGGAGGCACTAAGTGGCACCACCATCCCCTCCAGGTGTACCTTATCCCAGCTTTCCAAGGGCTCTCACGTGTGGGTTCATCTCTCATCCCCTCCACAGCCCTGGGGTTTGTGAAGAACAGACGCTGTGGGCCTCAGCTTGCTGATGAGGAAGCTGAAACTCAGACACTAAGAGATGTGAGGAGGGCAGATGAGGAGATGCTTTCTGACATGACCAGCATAACTTTCAGGCACCCCAAGGACCTCTGAGGTGATGAAGTTGAGCTGACGGGCCTCAGACACTGTGGACAGCCCCAGGAAAGGGGAAATACAGTTTCAACAGGGGACCCTTTGGTGCCCTGGCCCCTTTGCTTCCGCCAAGAGGGAACAGGAAGGGAAGGAGAAGGAAATCTCCACAGGAGATATTTCCCCTCCCCCACAACACTTATATTCTCCTCCCAGCTCCAGCAAGAGATCTGGTCTCTCCAGACGTTTGCCTGGAATGTTCTCCCTCTGGTTCAGGAGGCAAATTCCTGAGCGTTCTTTCAGACACAGGCCGAAGGTCAGGTCGCTGAGAAGCCTTGCTCAACATCTGACAGATCCTGCGTGACAGCTCTTGCTGTTTCCCTCTGTGAAGGAACGCTGTCATAGTGACTAACGTTCATACTGCCTTAGTCGCCACACTGTAAGGTAAACTATTACAGTCCATCTGTCTGCCTCTCTGATAGCTGATAAACTGTCTTCATAAGGGCAGGGTGCTGCTGGGGCACTGGGGCGTGGCATTTCGCCTCTCTATACAGCCCCCCTGGCTGTAATACCTGCTCCACAGAGTTGGTTGAGAATGAATGAGGAAACACAGAGCACACAGAGTTAGTACACGGAGTGTACTACATGGAGTGTACTCCGTGTTAGTACACAGAAAAAGTGCAATACGTGTGAGCTGCGTCTCTGTACCCTGTGCCCAGAATGGGTACTCTGTACCCAGAATAGGGCCTGGCATGGGGTAGGAGCTTGTGTGGATGAATGAACAAGGCTGGAGATCTCCAAGGTCCAGAATCAGCCTGCTTTTCC
>VSMD01032338.1:0-50796 GCA_008750895.1 Mirza zaza | reverse complement strand
TATTGGTCACATTGTTTAACCTTTCTGGGCTTCAAATTCCTTATTGCAAAAATGGAATAATTTTAATGTTTCATCCAACAAACTGTTTGGAGGATGACTATAATGTGTTTGGAAGAGTTCTAGAACTTAAAGACACTCAGTAAGTGTTAGCTGCTATTATTACTTTTTGTTTATTTGTTTGACAAAGATCTGCAGCTTTATTTTTTCTGAGGGTTTAAACGTAATGGTTATTTCTATTAACTCATTGTAATGATGTGCTTCTCTAATCTAACATTTCATATAAAACATAAAGATTCTGAGAGTGGTTTTTAATGTCCTGACTGAGATATACGTATAAAATCTCTTGATCCTCTGATGAGTCTTTTGATATCATGAAAGCACAGAGCCCTTTTAAAGTTGATTTTCTAGATGGAAAAATGATATCTCTGCCCATAACTCATTTAGGGACAACTTGAAAATGTCAAGTACCTTGGAAAGGAATAATGATTTTGATGATAATGCTGTATATTTATAGAAGTTGTTTTCCCCTTAAAGAGCTCAAAGAGCCCTTGTTCTTACTCCACGTACTTCCCATGTTCTTTGTGAAGGAGATTTGGGCACACACAGTGTCTTGTAAGAGATCTTTGTCTCATAACTCATTGTAATGAAGAGTGTGACTTTATTTTTTGAGGATTGACTGCTGATATCTTAAGCCTCAACCCTCCCTCTTCTCTTTTCCCCCACTTCTGTGCAAGCTGGTAAGAAAGCCTGGGTGCTTCCTGCTTTGGTGCCTGTGGGAAGTTCAAATCACATAAGCCCCTGCCTGAGCACAAGAACCTCCCGCCAGCCTCGTGCTCTAACCATCATACAAACCCCACGCCAGTCTCCTTTCCCTGTTCTCTCAAGCCATTTTCAGACCAGCTTGGGAACGCTGTCCTGCTCTTCCCAGAAAGCCTCATTTGTAAGTAACAAACCTTCTTATTCTTCTTGGCGTGTGTCATTAATCTTGACATTCCAACCAAATTTTTGGTGAGAGTCCATCCTGTTTATTCAGCATGGCTACGACACACTGGTATTTGGTTTGTACCAAAAGAAACCAGGGTTTGTTGGAGAAATGGTCGACTCCAGGACTGGGGCAAGGAAAGTACGAGGTAAAGTCTGGAATATTTTGTGATGCCCTTAAGCAAGGGAGTTTGGAAAGACTAATGGAGTCATGTCAAAAGAATATCAGAAGCCAGGATGAAGGCATTTCTACTTGCCAAAATGAGACAATTTGAGCATTGAAAAAGAATAATGACTAGTAATGGACTATAAATCACATAAATCCATAATAATACAGAGAGAAGAGGGGAAGGGGGAAGAGAGAGGAGAGGAAGTGAAAGAGAGAGAGAGAGAGGGGAAAAGCTTTTCTTTATAGAAGATTGTTCATTAATAAATATTTAAAAAAGGAGGAAAATTTTTAAAATTACCATTTTGTAACCAAATGTGATATGTTCAATAAATACCAAAACTTTGGAGAAAACTATTGTAGGAGGAATAGGATAGTCATATGGTCTCAAAGTATTATCCTACCAATTATGAGTTTCAGTTGGCAAGGAAAATGAACATTTAGAAGAGATATGTAATACAATAGGAGGTCCACAATATCACCTATGTAGTGCTTACGTCAAAATATTTAACTTGAATCTAATAGTGCAGAGTAATTAAATACAGAACTTGGGGAATAATGTAAGACAACTGTCTTGGTTTTTTTTAATGTTACAAAAACAAAAATAACAACAAAACACAGAATGCTCTTGTGAAAGAGATTAAAGATATTAAAGACATAACCAAATGCAATATGTGAACCTTGATTTGATTCTAGAATGAAACAATAAAGTAATAAAAATCTCTCAATTTTAGTCAATTGGGAAAATTTGAATGTGGTATATATGAAAGTGATAATACTATTCTTAGCAGATGTATGGTGAAGTATTTAGGAGTGAAGTTGTCATGGTGTCTGTAACCTACTTTCAAATGGTTCAGCAAAAGAGTATGTGTGTATGTGTACACGTATATATGAGGATATATATAACAACATATATATTCTCATATAAAACACTGTAAGATTATCCCAGATATAGAAAGAAAGAAAGGAGCAAAGAAACAAAGAAAGAAAAGAGGGAAAGAAAATCAAAGAAAGTGTGGCAAAATGTTAATATTTTAATGAATCTAGATGAATGGTGTTTATTGTTCTCTCAACTTATTTGGAGATTTAAAAATGTTTAAATAAAAATTAAAGTTAAAAGCTCAAGATGAGCAGTAATGGAAGCAACAGCAAATGAACCGCAGAGGAGTGTGTTGATACCATCAAAATGTCTATGCTACTTCCTCTGAAAGCTTAATGGATATGAACAGAATGTAATACTTGTGTTTGTACCAGCAATTATTCTTTATGTATAAAATAAGTAGCAATTATTATTATGTCAAAAGACCTACTGCATAGCAACCTGTGCCCATTAATCAATATTATCTTCCTCTACCTCTGGAATCTATTTGAATTACTTTGCCCTGAAAGCATAGTAAATATATGCTTTCTGCCTACAAGGACAAATAGACAACTGACTTGGAAATCAGAAGATTTATGGTTGCTGCAAATCTCCTTATTGTGATATCTCGTTAATAGCAGATTTGATTTGAGAACATCATGCTTGAACTGCAAACGAACCCTGACTTCTGTGATTAGACAGCCACTGGCAAGACTCACCTGTGATTAACATCTTTTTGCTCAAATAAGAGCGGCTGCTTGAGGATGACATTTCTGAGTTGTTCAGCTTGTCGTTATTACATCTGAAAACAGCAGTAATTCCTCGTCCTGCTCCTGTGCCCTGAGAAAATAATTGGTATGCTCATTATCTCTTAAGAGCCTGGAGAAATTTATCCTATTAAGACTGTGGGCAAATGAGTAGTTACCCAGCTCTCTTTGACTTTGTAATGTCTTTTTACAACTTGTTATTAGGCTGCCCTTTGCCAAATCTTTTTCTCTTTCTGTAGTCCTTTTTTTGTTTTAAATGACAACTTATTTTTCTTTTCCTCTGCTGAAAGACTCTGTATGAAGAGGGATTGCCCACCAGTGTAGTATTAAAACACAGTTTTTAGAGAATTTTCTAGCATCACATATTCCACACTTAGCCCATGTGAGATGTGGCTATTACCATCATATTCCATGTTTGTTGACATTTATTTTTGTAGCATTTTTGTACCTTCTGGTTTGTTGTTTTCAAAAATGTTCCTTTGATTTCAGTCTTTTGCAACAAATCATTCTCTCTATGGTAGGGACTACAGCTTGCTCTACATACAAATGAAAACCCAAAAGCCATTTTAATGTACACAGTGAATTTAAGTAATATGAGTTTTGGGATGAGTGAAAACTTCCTTATAAAATGATTCCTCATCTCTGAAAACTGGAATGCATACTTTAAAAATGAAAGCAAACCATAATCTCAATATCATATGAGTGTTTGTAGATATTTAAAGGAGAGAAACCTGAACTCAAGATTCAGAAGACATATGTTTGAATCCTGACTTTGTGACCAGATATGTGCAGCTTTTGAACAAACTTCTGGGATCCTGTCAGCAATGGGCTTGCGAAATGGGTACATTAACCCGCCCAGGGACACTGTGAGGGCGATATCATTATGTCGTCTGTCAATGTGCCTGGAAATACTAAGCATTCAACTCACGTTGGTTGAGTTTGAATCTATTGAGAATTGCTAACACTTAAATAATAATTAGTAGGGAAAGGGAATTCATGCCTTGATGAATTGTAGCCAAACAAGTAGCTTACCTGTTCCTAACAGGAAGTCTGGAGATTGGTACTGCTTTACTGGCTTCGGTGCTCCACAGTAGCTGCGTGGGAGGCATCTCTGATTGCCTGGCCTCTCTCCCCTCTAGGCATGAGACAGGGCTACATCTCCCATCGCTGAATCCATGATCTTGGGAGACAGTGGAGGGCAAGAGAAATGACTCATGTCGGTCCCTTCGATCATGCAAACAGATTTTTCCTGAATCCCCAGTAGACTTCTGCTTATACTTCCCTGGCCAGAACTGTGTCACATGTGTTGTTCTTACTGCCATGGAAGCCGGAAGGGGAGTGTTTAGCTTTCCCAGCCTCTGCCATGGAGTGGGGCAAGGGAGGAGATTAGATTAGAAAGGAGACTGGGATTAACCAAAAAGTGGTGCCTGCCACAGGGGTTATTTGAGGAAGTAGGAGGCTGCGTCCGAGCATGGGCTTCAGATGGGCTTGATCAGCTTTGCAAGTTACCACTTGGTGACCTTGAATGACCTACTTGGTATCTCTGAGCCTCAGAGATACCTTATCTATGTTAAGGGGTTATAATAATTATATAATATAATAATATAATAAGAAATATATAATATATAATAATGTTAAGGGGTAATAATTATCTTTTAGGGTTGCTGTAAAGATTATAATATATATTAGAGATATATTATTAAATATATATAATGCTGCATACATACATATTAATATATGTTTCCAGTATCTGGTACATTGCAACTATGTAATAAATTATAATTATTGACAAAATATTTTTTAAAAATTACATTTCTGTTGTGATGATCATTTGGCAGTGATATAACATATATAATAAGTTAATCTTCTATTAGATCAGGGGTCCTCAAACTTTTTGAACAGGGGGCCAGTTCACTGTCCCTCAAATCGTTGGAGAGTGCACACTGTAGGCCCAGGATGAGTCGCCACTAAGCAGGACAGGCGGCGACAGCAAAAACACCCAGAGGGCTAGATAAATGTGCTAGGTGGTCTGTATGTGGCCCTCGGGCCATAGTTTAAGGACGCCTGTATTCGATATTTAAAGGTAAAAAACTAAGCAATGATATTGGAAGGGGTGGAGAAAAACTTCATAAATGAGGTAGAAAATCCCATAGGCCTAAGGAAAAGATTGAAAACTGTTGTGAAATAATATTGGAATTTCCAGTTAGGCTTGTGTGCTCTAGACAGGAATCTCTGTGATAGTTCCTTCTCGAGGTGATTTTTAGTTTTCATTAGGAGGTTTGATAATTATAAACAAATTGTTTTAAAGTGATGATTTGAATCATGTATTAATGATGTTAGTGTAAGATTAGATAGTTTAAGAGAGTACTTCTTTGGCACGTTTTTCTGGGTTGAATTTTCTGATGAAGAATTAGTAATAGAGACTTTTTAGTTACACTGGTTATAAAAGATATTTGAAATAAAAGTCTTGATTCTTTTACATCTTTTGGAACAATATTTATCAATGTTTTAGAATCACATCTATCAATAAGAGATAAGGTATAGGTTTTGCACTTTTTGAAATCGGTATAGGTTAGCACTAAAAAGTCCCCGTGAAGGAGCCATGTGGCCCTTAGTGAATGAACACTCACTGCGCACTGGGCTGCCAGACAGAACACAGGACGCTCAGTCAAATCTGAATTTCAGATAACAAGGGATCCTTTCTTATTACAAGGATGTCCCAAATATTGCATGGGACATGCTTATACTAAAATAATGTTCATTGTTTATCTGGAATTGAAATTTAACTGGGATTCCTGTCTATTTTCTCTATGTGGCTCCCTTACCTCAAGCAGATTTTAAAAGCTGCTTAAGTCAGTTACAGGAGCCTGGCTATGTCCTTTGTAGTCCAAAAAGGAAACAAGACCCCTGATGATGAATAGTCTTACTCTTAGTTTTCCCCATTTTCACCAATAACAAATTGGTCTTCCTTTCTGGACCCAAGGGTGAATAAGACAAAACTTTGTATGCATACACTTGTCCTATTAGCTGATGACCAGGTCTATGTTATGATCAGTTTGAGTTTTTGTGAACTTGCTAGCTAGGAAAACAACCTAGCTAGCAAGGGTGACTGGGGGACATACAAAATTTCTCCTGCAGGTTTGAATGGTAATCCACTCAAAACAGTCATATTAAAAAGAAATGTATGTCAAAAGACATGATAATTCAAGTCAAAAGCAAATAATATACTGGAAAAATATTTGTAACACACATAAGAAAAGGAAAAAATTCTTAAGATGTAAAATCCATCTTTGTTGATTGTCAGGAAATGTAAAAAACAATGGGATGCCATGTTTTTAATTGGGAAAAACATGTAATGATGACATCTAATGCTGACAAGGATGTAGGAAAATGAGCACTCATAAAATTGTTGGTGAGAATTTATATTGCTAAAATATTTTTAGAAAGAGTATGAAATTCTGTATTAAAATTTAAAACATACAAACATTTGACCACAAAATATCATCTTCTAGTATCTATCTAATACATAATACAGAAATAAAAGTACAAGAAAATAAGGGTATATATTTAAGTAGTTTTATTGTGTCATATGATAGTGGCAAAAGACTCCAACCTAAAGGTCAGCAAACTTTTTCAGTAAAGGATAAGATAGCAAATATTTTAAACTTTTCAGGTCATATAGTTTCTGTGGCAACTTAACTCTGCTGTTGTACTGTGAAATCAGCCTTGGATGATATGTAGATGAATAAGTATGATTGTATTCCAATAAAATTTTTTTTATCAAAACTGGTGGCAGGCCAGACTTGGCCCATGGGCCATAGTTTACTGACCTTTTCTCTAAGTAATTATAATTTATATTCATCAATAGGAAAATGGTTGAGTAAATTGTGGAATACTATATACCATTAAAAAGAATTAGTGAGATCTGTATCGATTTAGATAACTTGGGCATTCATTATGAATTGTTCAGTGAGAAAAAGTAGTTACAGAGTAATGTATATAACATGATAAAATTTTTGTTGCAACAAATAGCAACAACAATATAACTTTTATATGTATACATGTGTCTGTATGTTGGGGGGGACATATGTAAAAAGATACATGCCAAATTGCTAATATTCATTATCTTGGAGGTGGGTAGGATCAGGAGAAGTTGTTAATTTTTTTTAAAAAAAACTTTTTATGGTTTTACTGTATACAATTAAAGAAACAGCAAATAAACAAAAACCTCACAAAACAACTCGATTTTATTTTATTTTATTTTTTTGAGACAGAGTCTCACTCTGTTGCCCTGGCTAGAGTGCCATGGCGTCAGCTTAGTTCACAGCAACCTCAAACTCCTGGGCTCAAGTGATCTTCCTCTCTCAGCCTCCCAAGTAGCTGGGACTATAGGCATGCACCACCATGCCTGGCTAATTTTTTCCTGTATATTTTTAGTTGGCCAATTAATTTCTTTCTATTTTTAGTAGAGATGGGGGGTCTCACTCTTGCTCAGGCTGGTTTCGAACTCCCGACCTCGAGCGATTCGTCCGCCTTGGCCTCCCATAGTGCTAGGATTACAGGTGTGAGCCACCGTGCCCAATCAGCAACTCATTTTTATAAATCATCAGGAAGCAGTGCTGCAGTCACTTTGAACTCAAAAATTGTATTACCAACTATAATTTTTAAGATTTTTGATTTAGCTAAGAGATTTGCCAAAGAAATTCAGTTATCTACACTGAAGGGTTTTATCCTACTTACCCAGCACAATTCTCTTTCCAATATTTCCTTATGTGGCTGCAAATCAGTAAAAGTATGGAGTGGACAAAGAATATATGATGGAAGTTCAAATGAGAGCAAAACAGTGGGATTAAATAATTCCAGAACTTCAGCTCAGTACTCTTAACTCCCAGCCAAGCGATCTTTACTTCTGAACTTTTCCTGTCTCTGAAGTCAGTCAGGGTAATGTAAGAACAATTCCATGGCTTTTCAAGAAACAAGAGCTGGGTTTTTGACAAGGATGTGCCACGACTAGTGTTGTGACTTGGCACAATGCTCTCACTTTTTATATGCTTATTTTCTTCAGTTTATAATGGGTACAACACTTACCTCATAGGGTTTTAGGTGATATCAAATGTTTATAGCATGCAATGCATAAATATATAAAGATATTTATTAGAGTGTTGTTTACAGTTGGTGGCAGTTTGGGTAGAGGAAATAGGCAGGACTTGAAAAACACATACTATTTCCAATTGCTGCATTTTGCGTTATGCAACAATTAGGAGGCACACATCTGATGTATACATAGAAATAAGATCGGATCTTAAAAAGATAGTGCTTACTCTAAAAAAGTAAGAAACTGAATGAGATCTGTAAGGATTTTCAAAGTGTAAAATAAATGACAACTAAAGCACACATCACATTTGTAAGCACTAAACAAATCACACACAAATCAGCATTTGTAAACAATAAAAAGAAAATACAACAGAATGGTTACCTTGGAAATGGAAATAAAATGGAAGTAAATAAAGATTAAAACTAGGAGAGCCTCACATGGATCAATAATGATAATGAGCTTCCACTTGAGGAATATTATTAATTCATTGTTGTGTAACTGATGAACAAATAAAATAAAATATAATAAAAGCTAACAGTACACTAGAGGAACCTAAGCATTCATTGCTATTGAAGATATATGCCTTGCTTACTCCTTACCTTTGTTTAAATTTACCACCGTGATTGCCATCTGGGGTATGGCTCATCTGGGAGGCTGCAAAGAGCAGATTTGGGGTTTTCATATGCTTTGAGGTCAGAGACCAGCAAGGGAAATCCAGGAAAAAGGGAACACATACACGATCAAAACAGCTCTGGTCTCTGTTTTTATGTGTGTTGTTATGCTACAGAAAGTTTGGATATTGTCTTTGTTATCAAGCACTCCAGTTGTTTTGCATATCTCCCCTATTTATTTAGTAAATCATTTTCATGTTTAGTAACAACTTATGCTTTTGTAGTTTTCCAGTTTGCAAATCACTTTGATGAAACATCCTCTTATTTAATCTTCACAACTCAAGTGGAGGCTTTATCCTGTTTCTTTTGGAGTTGAGAAAACAAAGGCATAGAGTCTAAGTAGTTTTCAAAATGTCAGGTATCTGGGGAGTGACAGAAGCAAAATCAGGTTTTTGTCTCCAAACCCCATTTTTAAAATCCCATACTGCTTTAGTGGGAGGAAATCCTCAGTCCTAACTGAATTTCAAGTAATTGCAAAAAATTAATGAATTCTCATAAAGCTTTCTGTTGCTCTTTATGCAGAAATTAACTAAGAATTACTTGATGAAAAGTCAGTAGATAGGATAAGCAGAGAAAGGCAATTTTCTGGTGGCAGTCTGAAAAGTAGTGATAAATAATGTAATTCCCTGGCCATCCACTGCTGTTTGGAAGCCATGATACATTTTTATAAATAAATTGTGAGTTTCAAGGAATTCCAAATTGTCTGAATGCGTTATGCTATGAATTGCAAATATACTGCAGTGTCATCCTAGAGGCAGTTTTCCAAAAAGGAACATTTATGGCATTAAACGTCTCAAAATCAGAAACATTTTTAGCTGTGTACATAGTTCAATTTTGCAGAATAACAGATATAAGAAATCTGTAACAGATTAAAATAGAACCTGGGTGTGGAAGAAAGAGCAACAGGGATCTATTGCCACATGGCCTGTGGGCTTCTTCACTGTCATTTCTCACCTGAACTGCACAGTGTCCACGGTGTCCCAGTGCTCATTTGCCACATAATTAATGATCTCATAAAAAATCAAGTACAATTATTTCAGAGTTCTCCCCCAAACCTGTTCCACATTTGCTGTCAGGGTGAAGACAAGAAAAACGTCTGTGCTCGCCCCATTCACCCTTTTAGCCTTATTTTACAATTTCCTCCTACTTCCCCAGCCCTCTGACCCTAATCTAGAATATATATATACCTAGAATATATATATACCTTCTACCTCCTCCAACATGCTGTTTCCTCTCATCACAGGCCTTGTGCATATGTGTTTCCTCTGACTGGAATGGTCTCCTTCAACCCCCTTCATCGGTTTAACTCCTATTCTTTCCTTAGATCTCAGATTTGACATCATTTCCTCAAGAAATCTTCTGGATCCCCAGTTCATGTCCGTTCCCGTTGATACAGTCTCTCAGAGAGCCGGATCTCTCTCCTTTGGATCGCAGTACATGAGGTTTGTAATTACCGATTTATTAATGTCATTATTTGCTTAATATCTGTCCTGTCTTCCCCACCAGATTCCACAAGAATGTGTTTCTTAGTATGTCATTTTTATTTTTCACCCCCATTTTCTCATGCTGTCCTTAGTGCCTGGTTGCTTGTGGTGGGCATTGGTCATTTATTTTGACTCTGCAGCCCCTTCGTACATTTTTCCTGGGTTTGGGGAATTATTCACCTTGTGAGTCCATCCCTCACAGTGGCAGAACACAGAACCTTACTCTCCCAGCTGCCATAACTTCAGCCTGGTGCAAACACGTGACGCGGGCTCAGCTAATCAGAGGCATCACCTCTGTGCACGGACTGGCTTTGTGGGACGGTCAGGTGAAGAGGCAGGTGCTGCGCAGAATCTAATCTGTTGAGTGGGTGACAGCGACATCCGGCCTCCCAGAAGCACAGTCCAGGAGATTCCAGGAGTTGCCTACCACGTCTGGAGTCACCAGAGCAAGCTGTGGTGTTGTGCCTGATGGTGGCACCAGTGCTGGCACAGTCACAGGTCTTATTTTGGAGATTGTTCCTGAAGGAATGCCCTGCCAGCATGCTCATGGGGCTTTTCCAGGGATTCTGAGATGTCTGTCCTTTAATAAAGTTTTTTTTCTGCTTTAACAAGATAGAAGAATTTCTTTTATTTATGACTAAGCATCTTTGACTGACTGAATAATGGAATCTCTGCAGCCAATACAGATTGGAAGTTTTGATGTCTATGCTGTTTTCTGAAGTTATTACAAATAGGGACTTAAATTATAGAACTGATCTGAGTGTTGTGCAGAAGTTTATTATGGCTCAGTATATTTTAACTGTAGGAGGCTACAAAAATGTTCCTAGATTCATGTAAATGTAAGCATTGCCTCCCCAATCTATTGTTTAAAAGCTTCTGAGAAGGAGTTTGAAGGAAATTCTGTGTGACCAATTTCAGAATAATTCAGCTCTTAAGAAACATTAGTGTTTTCTGTTTGTTGTTTTATTGTACACTGCTAAACTGAAAGAAAAATAGATATACTTTTGTGTCAAGATTTGTAAGTGCTGTTAGCCTGTGAACAACATGGATTTGAACTGTGCCTGTCCACCTATAGGCAGATTTTCTTCTGCCTCTGCTACCCCTAAGACAACAAGACCAACCCCTCCTCTTCCTCCTCCTCAGCCTACTCAATGTGAAGACAATGAGGACGAAGACCTTTATGATGATCCACTTGCACTTAATGAATACCAAACATATTTTCTCTTCCTTATTATTTTTTAATAACATTTTCTTTTCTCTAGTTTACTTTATGTAAGAATACAGTGTGAAATAGATATAACACGAAAAATATGCATTGACTATGTTATCAATGGGGCTTCTGGTCAACAATGCTGTATTAGTAGTTAAGTTTTGGGGGAGTCAAAAGTATATTTTCAACTGTGCAGGGGGTCAGCGCCACTAACTCCAACGTTGTTCGAGGGTCAACTGTACTTCACCCAATGTTCTATGATGGAAGAACATATTTCACATTAAAGAAATAAATTGAAAAACAGATGGATATATGCTGTGATTCTGTGAATCACACAGAAAAGGTTCTGTGACTATTGGTATCTTATCAAAAGAAAACAATCATGGCTACATATTTTTCTGGTAGTGAATATTAGAAGCCTAGAGGACAGGCCTGGAAGCGCATGAAATACAATACAGCTTACTTGTTATTAAATGTGTTAACTGGGATAACCAGCATGGTGCCTTCACAGTTTAATTGCCCTTTCCTTGAACCACCTACCCCTGTGCCTACCTAGCGCCCACTTATACAGAAGTGGCTTTCAAACTTGTGAATGGCACAAAAATGTGCGACACAGCTTGCTAAGGTCTTGCTAAAAGACAATCAAGAGTGGCGAGGAACGTGAAGAACTGGAGTGTGCATGCTTAACCTAAAAATATTCCAAATCAAAATTTATAATGCTGTCCTGGCCAACAGAATTCATTATCTGTGGCTAACTGGTCCAAGAGACCACCCATTTGAGACTTCTGATCTATAGGCTAGGGTATCAATGCAGTTTCTACTCAAGGAGAATTTAAAAAATGTAAGTTATTTCTGTGGCACACAACAATTTAACCTACATTTTTAAAATTTGCATCTTTAACCATGACTATTGTAAGACTTTTATCATTCACAATCATTATTTCATTTTGATTCTTCTTAAATGATCCTTTATAATCAGCTACAGTCTAAGATTTGCTTCTTTAAGAAAAAAATGTGTAGGGAAGTAAGTGTTTCAAGAAACTTATTATCCACTTCGTCTTGCTCCTGGCCTATTGGAGACTCTGCATTACGAGATACTATCCCACTCCTCCCGTTATCCGTACGTATCTTTCAGTTAACATCGCGTTGTGAACTGTGCATTAAAGCCATTCTTGTGTGTGGCGGCATCTGTCTTGCCAAGGATGATAAACGTTCCTGGAGTCAACCAAAGAGGGAGAAGTTGGCCCTCAGACAGGAAATGAGGCACTCAGACCAGAAGGGAAACCTGTGTTCTCTGGGCCTCTTTGTTTTGAGACCTAGACTTCGAGGAAAACCCAAGTGCCAGGTTTTCTACCAGGGAAGTTACCGGAATGCCTACCAAGCTGAAGAACAATCTGTGAGCTTATGAGTTGTTGAAGTAGATTGTATATTATTATTATTATTGCTATTTTCACCATTTTTATTTGGTTAGTTTACTGTTAGCAGAAAGTATCAGAAACCTAACTTCAAATGGCTTATATTATGGTTCAACAACATCATCGACGTCTCCTGTTCTTCCCATCTTCCTGTTCCACCCTCCTCAGGTTGTTAGCCAACTTTCCTCATGCCTGCAAGTGGACTGCTAAAGTTCCAGGCATCCCATTCTCTCACACCAAAATCCAGAGATCCAAGGAGATGGCTGAGACAGAATTTAGGTTTCAGGATTTTTATTAGCAGTACCCTAGGAATGGAGGGAGGAGAAGCAGTTTTGGAAAGGATGAGGTGACCTGTAATGCAGGCTTGACAGCTTCAGCCAACTCCCGTGGGGGCTCTGGAATGGAAATGGTCATCAGAGGAGGCCCATGTTGGTCCAAAATTATTATTTTGGACCAATAATTTGGACCAATAATTTTGGACCAATAATAATATTGTTCAAAGTGGCCTTTATATTCCCACTTCGACCAGTCACTGGGTATGAGGTGCCCCTGGAAGGGTGTGACATTGGTAAGGTGGTTCTCTGTAGTTGAGGCACCCCTAAAGGGGCTGATGGCTGAAGGCTGTGTGCTGACACAATATGGCAGTTGAAGCATTAGGTTCTTCCTTGAAGGATGATCCGGGAGGCACAGCTGCACATCCACCTACCTTCCCCGGGCCATATGGAGGAGGGTGAATACTAGAGCAAAATTCATACTCTTCCAGTAAAGAAAGAGTGGGTAAATTTGGAAAGGCAAGCAAGCGTGTGCTGCTGGCATGCTAACAGAGTCAGGACTCAAATGGGCTGATCGCCTAATCCCAGGAGATGCATTACTGACAGTAATCGCTGGCCCTGCTTTCCTGATTTATTCCAGTTACCTGAAGTAGTGACGAGTTCCCTGTAATACTTTCTTCCACGCTATTTATAATTATTAATATATTACCAGGAAGCACTGAGGTCTCTTAGGCCCTTTGTTCTCTGTCATGGTTTTGAATATTTTTGTGACAGTCCTCACTATTTTATCATCTATCTTGTTCAGTGCTTCTCTTTTGTGGCACTTTCAGCTCTTTCACCTTCATGACTGGCCATCATGCATTAAGGAATGCAAGTCCAAGAGTTTCTGCTGCCAATTGCTCTGTCCTAATGTCTGAGGTTGGAGACGATGCAGAACAAGGCAAAGCCACAAGATAAACAAACTGAGTGTTGTTAGCATTGTTTGAGTCCTGAATCTGGAGACATCTGAATTTATCCCTCTTTCCAGATTCACAGTTGTGAATGCCATTAGTCCCTTTTTGATTAAGCCAAAAGTAATTTTGTGTGTGCCATAAGTCCCTTTTTGATTAAGCCAAAAGTAATTTCCTGTTACTTACAACCAAAAGACTCTCAAGTGATAGAGTCCTCTGAATAGTTTATTTTCAAGTCTGGTTGATTACTATTCCCTACCTTAGCCTTCCCTTTCCTGTCTTTCTGGGAGACCTCAAGTAGAGGATTATTTCACATATGATTTATGCCATGATTTGTTCCTCTTCCTCTTTCTGCTCTATTTTCTGTGCCTGTCCTCTCTCCAGGATGTCATATAAAACATGTCCTATCACTGTCATCCACACTGGCCTGCTGTGCCACCAGCACTCTGACCTGCTTACCCATCTAGTGACATTGACTCACCCTGGGCCTCTCAAGCTCCTTGTGGACCCTTTTCTCTACAATGCCAGCACTGCAAGCTGTCTTTCCTAGGGATGACTCTTCCATGCTTGCTTTTTTATCCGGAGAAAAGGAAAGCTTTTCCCTTATTTTGTCCTGCTCTTTATGTTTAGCGGTGGCAGAGGAATCTACTCCAGGAGTTTTAATTCCTTAGTAATATTGTTTCTATAGATTTACCCACACTCCCAAACAGAGGGCTGGTTTGGGTTAATTGAAGTTCAGCCTCACAGCTCTATGAGAGTCTTCCTTCCCTTTCAATACACCGGTCTTGAGCTAAGTCTGCTCTACTCACCAGGGAGGCCAGTGGGTAGGAGTGAACTTAGTAAGTGAACTGATTGACTTTCCAAAAATCTTTCTGTCTCATCAGAGTTTTCTTCTTCTCTGCTTTTTCAGTGTAGCCAGTATTTCTTAGAAGTACACACAGAGACAACCTGATGATCATACCCTGAGAGCGTATGCCATCACTCACAGGGCTTTGGTAAGCATCATCCACACCAAGGTAAGGAGTGGCTACTTTCGCAATCTGATGGAAAAAATGATTATGCAGTGGTAGAAACCATCTGGATTTTTCTCCCTGCATGATGAATGTCTAAGTGACTTCTTTATCTTCCCATGAGAACATTCAGTCTATAAAAATTATCCATATAAAAGGACTATTGATGCGTGTTCTTGTGCCTTTTGATCTGGTGATAGTCATAAAAACTGCTACGCAGCTTTCTCTCCCAATGTGAACTGTTTTAAAAAAGGCAAAAAAAAGAAGATGAACTATGGCTTGTGGAGACTGGTCACTCGAGTGAGGAGTTCCCAGACATTGAAGAGGGTCACGGCACTGGCGAGCCATTGTCTTTATCTCCATCAGTGCAAGGATGTGAGCCGTCATAAAACTAGAATCAGCCTCTCACACCGTGATAAAATGTTGTTGGTCCTCCAATTACAGGAAAAGAGAGGCTTTGCTTGTCCTGAGGGGCTTCTCTTCGAAAGTGGTCATAAAACAACTGCTAATGTTTTTCTAACCTCTGTCCCCTTCTTGGTGTAGGACTGAGAGTTGTTTTGTTTTGAATCACCATAAAATATGACAACTTCTAGTTTCCCAGCTACTGTGTCATTTATGATGGCTAATATTTTCCAATTTCTGATCCTTTATCATGGTGAACCTGACTTATGAGCTATATTGAGGTTAATGTTTTCTTTCTGAAAGCAGAAACAATATGTTGCAAATGCCTATGAGTTTGACTATTTTTTGATAACTTTCTTGCTGTTGTGTCAAGAAAAATGATATTCATCATAAGTGTCTGTTTTGTGCTTACTGAAACATCTTTATTCTTTTACAAGAAAAGAACTTGAGTTTTTTTTATCTTTTTATTGTTAAACTTTTGTCACAATGGCAGGTATGCTGAATGAAATGCCGCAATTTTCAAATTTAAGTAATTTTTAACAATTTTTTTTGCATATATGGGTTTTTATAATGCGGTTGTTTCTTTCTTTCTTCTTTTTTTTTTGATGTGTCAACTTGGTTAAACTACATCCCCAGTTATTCAATAAAACACTAATCTAGGTGTTGCTGTGAAGGGACTTTGCAGATGTCATTGAAGTCCTTCATCAGCTGGCTTTAAGTGTGGAAGACAGGAGATCATCCTGGATAATCCAGGGCCTGATTCAATCAGTTGAAAGACCTTAAGAGCAGAAATGAGCAGGGTGAATGAGTGTGTGGGGTTGGGGGAGCTAGAGAGAGAGGAAATTCTGTTTGTGGACAGCAGCTTCGGCTTCTGCGTGTATGTTCCAGCCTGCCCGTGATCTTCTCTTCCTGGCAGCCTGCCCCGCAGATTTCATACTTGTTTAGCCAGCCTCCAGAACTGGGTGAACCAATTCCTAGTAATAAATACCTACCTGTCCATCTATCTATCTTCTACTGGTTCTGCTTCTCTAGTTGAGCCCTGACCGATACAGATTTTGGTACCTGGAAGTGTGATGCTGTTGTAACAAATACTTAAAATGTGGAAGTGACTTTGTAATAATGCAGTGGGCGGAGGTTGAAAATTTTGAGGAACATGATAGAAAAGGCCTAGATGAAGCCCACTACACACTAGAAATCATATTTAGCCTTGGAGTTCAGTGAAAGAATACTCTCTTCTACTGAAGGACCCTTTGCCTTTTCTGAATTTTTTCTTTTCAAATTCTAGTGTACCTATTTTAATTTGTATCTTAAAATGCTACTGGTAAATCTGTGCATATGTACTAAGAACCATAAAATAAGAATCTGAGTTGTAAATTTGCTCTATAAATAAATGACTCAATGGAGCTGGAGTGTATCATTTATTATTAAAGCCATTTACTAATAGCTTTATTTATTTAATGTTTTACTGAGTTTTCTGGGACCCACAGAGCAACTCTCTTAGGAAATTTACTTTTAAACCTATATAATCTCAGGCTTGGGTTTCATAGATTATGCTTAACTTCCATCTGAAGCTTGACTCTCCCTTACAGATGGGCCCTGCCAATGAAAGACTGCCAGGTCTATCTTTAAAGACTTGCGTTTGTGGAGACTATCTATCGACTGAAGCAATTTACCAACTTTATCTGTTGTGAAGGTCTTTCTTAAGCTGAACCAAACCATGCCTTCTCACTTACATTTAGTAAACTGAGGTGCAAAAAGATCACTTAGCTTGTTCACCATCTCTTGACTAGTTAGTTAGTAGCAGTATTTGCTCTGCTGGCTCCTAGTTTAGGGTTGTTTCCACAGCAAGCTGTTCCTTGAGTAACACATTTAGCTCTGAAGTAAATAGACTGACTGAGTCTGCCTAGGTGTGCAACAGTAAGCAGGGAAGTTACAGTGAGCCAGATTTTTTTTTAAACTTTTTATTTTGAATAATTTCAAACTGCAGAGAGTGGCAAAAGGATAACAAGAGCTCTCACATTCTCTTTACCAAGATTCACGAATTTTTACTATTTTGCCACATTTGCTTTTGCTTTCTTTCACTTTAAATACATACATATTTGTTTCTGAACCATTTGAGAGTCGGTGGCATTCATCACGGCCTTTTACCCCACACTTGTGGTGTGCATTTCCTAAGAATAAGGATATTTCCTTATATAACCACAGAATAACATCGAATTCAGGAAATTCAGCACTGATAGAATCCTTTAATCTATGTCAATTGTCACAATAATGTCTCTAGAGCATTCTCCACACCCCATGCTGAATCCAGGTCAGGAGCATGTATTGTATATAATTGTGATGTCTTTTTCATCTATTTTAATCTGGTATGGTTCATCTGTGTTTCCTTATTGTTTGTAACTTTAATATTCTTGATGAGTACAGGCCAGTTATTTTATAGACTGTCATTCAGTTTGTGTTTGTGTGATGTTTCTTCACAATGAGATTGGAGTTATACATTTTTGGCTTAAATGGCACATAAGTGATCGTATGTCATTCCAGGGTAACACATCTAGAAGGACACCAAGTTCAGTTAGTTGTACCTTACTGATGATGTTAATTTTGACCATTTGGCTAAGGTGCTGTGTTGTCCACTGTATAGTTAATGTTTTTCACTTTATGATTCACCAAATTCTTCCTCCATCCCCATTGCCCCAGATTTTGTGTCCATTGAATAGTCTTACCTAAATCCATTTATACCATAATAGTTGCAGGTGATTTTCTAGAGGTTTTCTAATTGTGTCTCTCTATATTTATTAGCCCGCATTCTACAGTTAGAAAGATCGATGTATCTGTGATGGTTAATTTTAGGGTCAATTTGACTGGATCACAGAATACCTAGAGAACTGGTAACACCTAGAGCATTATGCTGGTACGTCTGTAAGGCTGTTTCTGGAGGAGACTGGCGATTGAGTAGGTGGACTGAGTGAGGGAGATCAGTCCTCATAGTGAGCAGGCACCATCCAATCTGCTGGGGGTCCTGATGGAACAGAAGGGCAGAAGAGGGGTGAATTCTCTCTCTCTTCTGGATCAGGATGCCCTTCTTCTCCTGCCCTTGGACATCAGAACTCGAGGTTGTTCAGTCTTTGGACTATGGGACTCACACCAGCAGCCTCCCAGGGCTCGTAGGACTTTGGCCTTGAACTGAGAGTTACACTGGGGGCTTCCTTTGTTCTCAGGCCTTGTACTGGGACTGAGCCACACTATTAGCCTCCCTGCTTCTCCAGCTTGCAGATGATCTATTTTCATAATTCTCAGCCTCCATAATGGTGTGAACCAACTCCCCTACTAAATCTTCTATCTATCTATCTATCTATCTACCTACCTATCTATCTATCTACCTACCTACCTACCTACCTATGTATCTTTTTGTTCTGTCTCTCTGGAGAATCCTGACTAATTATCTGTCTATCATCTATTTATTATTAATATGGACTCATATATTCTTATTTTATTCAATGGGTTATAATGTGTTATAGTCCTTATTTATTTTAGCTCTCAAATGGTCTCTGATTTGGTCAGTGAAAACCTCTTCAAATGAGCTCCATGTGTCCTTTTGACATGTCTTCATTGTTATTATTGTTATTGTTTTCTTTTGTTTTGAGTAGCTCCTTGCTTTCTGGCACAAAATGTTTTAGGTACATCTTTTACCTTCCCTGCCCCAGTCTTGGAATCTGCCATTTCTCCAAGGACCTGTGATTACTCTTAGTAGAGAAGGGCACTTAGGGCTCTGGTTATGAGGTGTGCTCATTGCTTCTTGGGTATAACTCTTCTGGACTTCCAGGACCTTTCAGTGGGGAAAAAATTTAAGTGATTTCCCTTAAGCCCAAATATTGTCTCTTTTTGGGGAGGGGGGCGAAGGTCTTTCTCTCTCTCTGTCTCTCACCAAGGCTAAAGTATAGCCTCATACTCACTGCAACCTCAAAGTCCTGGGCTCAAGCAATCCTCCTGCCTCAGCCTCCTAAGTAGCTGAGATTATAGGCATGCACCACCATGCCTGGCTAATTTTTCTATTTTTTGTAGAGATGGGGTCTTGCTTTTGCTCAGGCTGGTCTCAAACTCCTGGCCTCAAGCAATCCTCCTGCCTTGTCTTCCCAAAGTGCTAGGACTACAGGTGTGAGCCAATGCACCCAGCTAAGTCTCAGTTTTGAACCTAGCTACTCTTAACATTTTTAAGCTTATCTTGAGCTTGATAAAATTTTTCTTAATCTGTCATGCAGACCCTGCAAATGGCTAATAGGCATTTCAATACATACTTTCACCTTCTAGTTCATCTGCATTTAACTGCCTAAGGCTTTGTCAGCCTTCCAAGAATCCAGTGAAAGTTTTAGATTCTATCTTCAGGGTAGATCTTCATGGACTCGCATGGTTTCCCTGACATGTGGCCTAACGTGCAGACTTATACCGCCAATCCCCTATGCATTTGTTTATCACCTCTGAGCACACATGCTTGTGTTTCGCCTGGTAAATATCCAACTGTGAACCTAATATAGTAGGGGACATGGTAAGTCCTAATCTGTGAAGTTTGACATACTTGAGGATGAGAAGGGAGCCTAGTGAAGCAGAATACGTCATTGAATGCCCCTTCCCAATTAAGTGACCTAGAAATTCCATTATTCCCCATTTCCTTTCTGTCACTGGAGGAGGGATGAGGACTAAATGGGACTGAGACAGAAAAATTGCACTGTGGCCAATGGCTGAACTGTGAGACAATACACTCTGTAGTCTTTCCCCTAGTGTATCTAGCTAAGCTGGCTGAAATTAAGACCCATGACCTCAGGGGGTTTAATAACTTGGAGCTACAAATCAAACTGCCCTCCTGTCCTCAATCTCACAGGCACCTTTATTAGACCCATTTAAGCAAGAACATCAAATACCACTGGGGAAATAGGATTTGGAGGACACTACAACTATTTGGGACCACAAATTTAGAGCATGTCATTATGGGTGACAGGATAAAATGGGCTGCCCCAGGAGTAGAGAATTTTCTAGAGATGCTTCAGTGTGGACTGAATGCATACTTGGGGTTATAAACATGAACCGGGCATTGATTGAGTGGTACAGAATTAGATGATTAGGTGACTTTTAAGGTTCTTGTCAGTCCTGAGAGTCTATAGGGCTACCTCTTTATGTCATGTGTACATAGATAATTTGCACCCTTTCTTGCACATATTTTCTTTCTTAAATGGAAGTAGATGGAAGAAACAGATTGTTTTCTCTACTCCAGAAGCAGCTGAACCCTGCAGAATATAATTTTCTTCCTGGTAGGCTACGATCTCTTTTATTAGGAAACAATTATGAGCACTTGATAATAGCATCTAAAGATACCAAACTATAATGCTTTTTCTTAAATTTGAAAATTATTATAGTTATGATTTGATGAGAGCAAAGAACAGGAGTTTGTTCAACAGGAGGAAAAATGTTTCAAGTAAGGAAATACATGTTCTTATATATTAGAATATATAGATTTCTCTCCCTTAGAATCCGTTTTCACAGTATAGGCATGAATACATAAGCCAATTACTTATTTGGTGATAGGTGAATACATAAGCCAATTACTTATTTGGTGATAATTTATGATAAAAGATAATGTTTTATCTAGGAGGTTAGCTATGCTTATTAGAGGCAGTTTTTAAGAGTCCAGAGTAAATTTCTAAATTTGTATTACACACAGAATTTCTACAGGACTACGATCTTATTATGGACAGGGATCCTGTAATTTTTTAGGTACTCAATAGATAAGTGCAATAAATTTTCATTTTGGAAAGAAAACATAAGGTTTGGAAATAGAGAAGCAATTCTGGTTTCTCTGAACTTCAGATAAGACAGCAAAGAATGGATTGTATTCTGCAAAAATAGCTCTGAAGACCTCCTCAAGGCTCCAGGGATGGTAACGGCAGGGATAATTGACCCCACTCTCCAGAGGCAGGTGTGTAGCTCAACCAGGGGGGTTTATCTCAGACAAATGCAGGAATAGCAGAGCTTCTTCTCAATTTTTGAAAATTATTTTCTTTATTCGAAAAGAGAAAACCACATCATTTTAGCCATTTACTGGGACATGCAGGAGGCCTGCTTGGAGCTGCTTTCCTGGCCTGGGGTTTAAGAGGTACATGGATGTAGCTCTCCAGGATACTCGCTACCTGCTGAGGCTGATTGTGGCTGGCAGCCCAGAGGCATTGAAATGAGGGAAAACCCTGATATCTCACTTTCGAAGCTAAAAGGTGGCATGTGATGACAGTCAAGGGAAAAGCTGCAGTGGAAAATGCATGTCCTTTCTCTAAGGTAAGAAAGTTCCAATCTGTACAATTAACATTAGTTTCTGTCATAACTATAAGCTGCGACAAGCGTTGAGCAAGTACTTTATAAAGATCCCAAATGATTAGGTGGAATTTGAAAATGTTCATTTGAATGTAATTTGATCCTAAGTTTAAAAGGAAATTATGCATCAATACTTGGTGTTTTTTTTTTTTTTTTTTTTTTAACCAAGAGAACTTAATAAAGTTGGCCTTAGGACAAGACCTTCTTTCTATGGGAACCCTGCTCTTTGGAGACAGTGGAATACTGGATTTTTGAATGTATTAAAAGGTTGTAATTGACATATGCCATTTTGCTTGCCCAGGATCCATCCTCTACTAGAAAAAGTGTCCCAATTTTCCTTTGGGGTAACAGATTCCATGGTCTCCAGACAAGTGTTCATATGAGCCTCCACAGCATGAAGAAAGTGACCCTGACTTCCAAGGACATCATATTTGTTTCAGGAAAAGGCACCTGACCTAAGTGGGCCAATCGGAGGGACTTATTTGAGTCATAAGGTAGCTTTGTAAAAGAGATGCTCTTTATTTTCTGCTGGACTTGAACATGGAGGACAGGGACTAGATATCTTGCCTGTTTATGGAACCTGAGAATAAGCTATTATATCAGGGAAAGGGGCAGAGAGAAGGAAAGAGGCTGGTTTTGCTGATAATAGTTTAAGCCGTGGGATCAAACCACATATATATGTGAATTTTTAATCCATGTGGTCCAATACATTTTTTATTTGCCAAAATAGCATGAATAGGTGTCTATTATGCACCGAAAGTTATTTAACCAATATGGTGACTGAATTAAAGGTGGCTCCTATCATTTTGCCTCTTGAAGCCAATGCAGTGTTTATATGAAAAAACTAAAAGAAAAATTACTTTATCTGATTATCATTCCTCAGAAAGTAAAAAACTCACACAAGGATACAATTGTATTTAATATTGGTGTAAAACAAGTTTAAAAAATATGTTGGTTTTTTTCTTAATTGAATATAAGGAAAGCATTATTTCCTATCTTTTTGGAGCTCCCTCCTTCTTTCATTTGTAATTCTTATTCCAAGATCCTTTGTCAAATAATTGTCTATACTATAGTTTAATTTCCTTAAAACTGTGGAAGGCTAAATAATTGTCTGGAGGCAACTGGCTTTCATGGCATCTTTTTTTTGGCTTACAGCTTTACTTGGAACATATCCTGTGTTCTTGAAAAAAAAAAGTATGTGGGAAATAATTTTTTTGAGAATAATCTAAAAATGTTCAGAGTCTACCCTCACAACTGAAGTTAGCTGGATATAGAGTTCTAAATTGAAAATAACCTCAACTCATAATTTTTGAGACATTACTCCATTATCTTCCAGCTTTTTGTCATGCTGCTGAGAAATACAGTGTCTTTCTTAAAATGAATCCTTGGCATGTGACTGGTACCCCTCGCCCCGTCCCTCACTTGTCATAGACATTGTCTTAATTCCCTGTCTTCAACACAGCACCTTAGGCTCACTCTGGCGCTCCTGAGTCCCAAGTCTTTCTGGACTCAGTTTCTCTAGAGAGTACATTTTCTCTTCTCTTGAAGAGATATGGAGGAAAACTCACCTGGCTCAGGGTAGAGGAGGCATCTAGTACCTGATGAACCCTTCTACACTGGTTTCCTTATCTCTGCCTCCCAAGGTATATGGTGCATCCATTTCCTAAAGCTCTAAACATGCCTCCAGTCTGCTTCTCATCAGTATCCTTCCCTGTAGGTTTGAGGTTTTTTTCATGGATCAAGTCATTTACCACTTCTCAATCCACTTTCCATTTTCTAAAGTTTTATGGAAATATCTTGTTGCTATTGTCTCCTTTCCCATTTTCTTTGTCCTTTAGGGTTTGTCATTCTTTAAATTCTTTTCTGTTATGCTAAAGTGATTTCAGGAAATAAATTATTTATGTAGTCAAACCACTGTTTTATGTGGAACTCCCTATTTTCAATTAAAAAGAAAATTACTTTATGCATCTATTCATTCTTTACAAAGTCCATTGTGGATATAGAGTGTAGTTGACATCTGTTGGCTCTCTAGGTCCCGAAACTTTTTTTACTTGTGCACTGTAAGCCCAACGGAGTTTATCATTGGTAGATTTAGTTTTAAAAATCCTGAAACTCATGCTTTCACTCACTATATTCCCATAAAATATCTAATCTGAGTAAGGGACAGAGGCAGTATGTTTGTGTGTGTGTGTGTGTGAACTATTATACAACATTCTACTACTTGCTTATATGTGGTTCATTATCTATTTGAGAATCAGAACTTCTATTCTTAGAATGTTAAAAACAACATCATAATTAGATAGCAATAGGATAAAAATAAAGATACGTCACAAGGTGGAGTTATTAGCCAAGCAAGAGATAAGGGTTTGTGCTCAGAAGCTGGGCAGATCTTCCTCTGACTGAGCTGGTAAAAAGACTTTGCTAATAGGGTTGGATTTGAGCTTTGATGGATGGATAGAGTTGAAATTATTTACTTTTTAGACTAATGGTCCAAAGCCCGCTATGCATTCATGAAATCTAATTTCCTGATCCACTTATTGTCTATCCTTGGCACACAGCTAGACGATATTTCTGAGCGTCTCTTGCAGTTTGGCGGGGTTCATGAAGTGTTGGTAGAACACCTCCACACCAATCCCTGTTCTTATCCTTAAGAAACCTCTCAGGTGATGCTGCACATTCACTCTCTTCCCTAGGCTATGGTCAGTCCTTACACTCCTGTTCCTGTCCAAATTGACATATGCTTATAAGTCTTCATGTTCTACTCCCTCCTCTAACTAGACTTGTGCCATCTCCGGGCTTCCTCACCTCATTGCCTCTAGGACATGGCCTGACGCAAATTGAGTTGGAAGTGATAGCAAAATATTCAGTCCATGCAGTATGCACTCTGCATGTGGGGCTGAAGCTGGAGATGAGAAGTGAGTTCCACTTTGAACATTTTTCTGCATTTTGAATCCCTGAACTGACTGACATGGTCCTAGAAAGGGTGGTTTATACTGGATTGGCATGCATGTACGATTGAAGTGAAATGTTTGTTTGCTGAGCCTCCCTGGGAGGAAATCTCATTCTTTCTGCAAATCAATACTGTTTCTTCCTTTTTTTCCCAACTATTTGTTTCTATGTTTTAAATATAAACATTAAAATGCATATTAAATTTACACACTGACATGCAATGCTTACCAAGTGCATGGACCAATGCAAAACTGTAGAAATTTCTTGGCTGTTGGGATTTATTCCCTCGGTGAGATTAACCTCACCTTGTGAACATCTGGCAACTGGAGGCAATGATGAGGCTCTTATGATTTGGGACGGTTGTGTGACCTATGAGAAGGGTGTGAAGTACTTGATGGAATAAACTGTAAAGCACAAGCAATTGTGGCCACACCCTCCACACAGGCTCCACCTGTTCAATGTGGGTGTTTGATAATGAGGGCATGAGAAGAATAATAGGATTGAATTGGGTTCTTGACTATAACTGCTTTATTTCAGCATGTCAGCTGTGTATAGTTCTTAATTCAATGAGTTGTTTTCATATTAATTAGCTCCTGTATATTAAATTTTCTTTCCCCCAATCATGACTCAAAGTTTAACCTGTCTTCTCAATTTGGGGCATTAAAAAGAATCACATCATGAATTGCATTTTCAATCAACTACACACAGATTGCCTCCAATGACAGGCAAACCCAAGGGCTGTGGTTAAAGCTGCAGAAAAAATCCAAAGACCTTTTGAATATTGCATAAGCACATATGGGATTCTCCGCTTTAGCTTCCTATGAGAATGAGACTGATCAGATTGTTCTGCAGGAAACAAATTATAGGAAAGCTTTTGCCAGAATCCATTGAAATCATCTTCTGTTACCCGGGGACTATTTTTTATTCCAGATGCTTGTAATTAATTCCAAATTCAAAGGCTGTTTTCTAGAGGAAGAAAGATAGGCTTCTTTCTAATTTTTTAAAGGGTTAAAGGTGGGAAAGTTTCTTAATTTATTTTCTTGGAGAAAACAAAATACAGCAAGGCAGCATTATAATCCCTTTTAAGGATTTATTGAAATGTCAAACTCTGGGGGACTGTAGCTGTATGAAGAAAATGAATAAACAGCAGATTAGCATTTAGACAATATTCTTTTACTGCTTGACTATAGAAAATAATGTTGAATAGAATTAATTTAGAATTTGGCAGGAATTTAAATAGTAGAGGTAAAACATGCAAATAATTGAGTAAATTTGAATCTTGTAGGAACATTTATTGGAATAAATTAAGGAATAGCATGAGACAAAGATTCTTTTAGAGGCTCTAAGAATAGTTATGCATTGCTTAATGACAGGGTTACATTCTGAGAAAAACATCATCAGGCAGTCATATAGTGTACTTACATAAACCTAGATGGCATAGCCTACTACACGCCTAGGCTATATGGTACAGCCTACAGCTCCCAGGCTGCAATCTGTACAGCATGTTACTATACTGAATATTGTAGGCAATCGTAACACAATGGTAAGTATTTGTGTATATAAATATACTAAACATAGAAAAGGTACAGTATTAATAAGGTATAAAAGATAAGAAATCATACACATGTATAGGGCACTTATTAATAGCATGAATAGAGCTGGCAGGACTGGAAGTTGCTCTGGGTGAGTCAGTGAGTGCATAGAGATGGAATGTGAAGCCTAGGACATTACTGTACACCACGTACTGCATAAATACTGTACACTTAGGCTAATACTAAATTTATAAAGGTCAAGAGTTTGACATCAGCCTGAACAAGAGCAAGACCTCATCTCTACTATCAATAGAAAGAAATTAATTGGCCAATTAAAAATATATAGAGAAAAAATTAGCCAGGCATGGTGGTGCATGCCTGTAGTCCCAGCTACTCAGGAGGCTGAGGCAGAAGGATCACTTGAGCCCAGGAGTTTGAGATTGCTGTGAGCTAGGCTGACACCATGACAGTCTAGCCAGGGCAGCAGAGTGAGACTCTGTCTCAAAAAAAAAAAAAATACTAAATTTATAGATTTTTTCTTTTTTCAATAATAGATTGCCATTAATTTACTGTAACTTTTTAACTTTACAAATACTGTAATTTGTAAAGTTTTTGATTCTTTTGTAATAACACAATTTAAATCACAAACACCTTGTGCTGTATAAAGATAATTTCTTTGTATTCTTATTTTATAAGCTTTTTTCTATTTTTAAAAATTTTAATTTATTTTTTACTTTTTAAAGTTTTTGTTTAGGATCAGTTTTTGTTTGACAGGATCAGGATTGTCAATATCATTGTCTTCCACCTCCACAGCTTGTCCCACTGGAAGGTCTTCAGGGCAACAATTACGCATACAGCTGCCATCTCCTATGATAACAATGCCTGCTTGTGGAATACTTCCTGAAGAACCTGTCTGAGACCTTTTTACAGTTAATTTTTTTTGGTAGGTAGAAGGAATACATTCTAAACAACAATAAAACATATAGTATATGGGATCACATCAAGCTAAAAAGCTTCTGCACAGCAAAGGAAACGACTGATGAAGTGAAGGGACAGCCCACAGGTGGGAGAAAATATTTGCAAACTACCATCTGGCAAGAGACAAATAACTAGAACACATAAGGAGCTCCAACAATTCAATAGGAAATCAAATAATCCAATTAAAAATGGGCACAGGATCTGAATAGGCATTTCTCAAAAGAAGACATACAAATGGCCAATAGTTTTATGAAAATATGCTCACCATCATTAGAGAAACGCAAATCAAAACAACAATGAGATCATCTCACCCCAGTTAAAATGGCTTTTATTAAAAAGACAGCAATAATGAATGCTGGCAAGGATGTGGAGGAAGGGGAACCCTTGTATACTGTTGGTGGGAATGCAAATTAGAGCAACCACTATGGAGATTTCTTTTTCTTTAACATCAGGATTTTTCCTAACCCGCACAATTGAGGACTAAAGTCCATCATTGGCAATAACCATTAAAACCATAATTTGTTGGTGAGTTGTCCAGGATAGAAGTAAACTGATTTCAAATCCTATCTGCCTAGTTTATGTCAAGAATAGATAAAAAATGGCTATCTCCCTAGTTATCTGGAGTCTTTGGATTGCTTTAGATAAAGGCACATCATTTTAAATAAGTTTTCTTCTAGACAAGAACCGAGTCACACAATTTAATTACAGTAGTTTATTGAGCATAAAATGTGGACATTTTAGCAATTTCCCCCACTTTCAGTTTAGATCTAATTAGAACTAGATGGTCTATTTAAATGTACATAAGCAAAAATATTTATATTTAATGAGAAACTTAAAAATAGTCTAAATTAGGAAGCCATTTATTTTACCGATGAAGACTCCAAACTGAGGTATGACTTGGTCGGATCACACCACTGAATGAAATTAATTTGCTCCATTCAGTCTCCTCACTCTGTGGTGTGACCTGTTGGGGCATTGTTGGGGAAGCTCCTTCATTATGTATAGTATCTTGAAATACCCAAGTCTCTTATCATTTCCAGTATAGAAAATATGGGTTCACTGTTTTCTCCCAGCACACTCTATCTAGTAAGAAGACTCTGGAGTGGCAAGAAGTGGAGCTCTGCTGAAGATTGTTGGGAGCAACTGAAAGCCTCAACAACTGATGTGGGAATGTCCTTCTAAGAGGTGGCCATGATAAGACACAACCACAACTGCCCAGAAGATCAGATGAGAAGTCGTATTCTTATGAATAGTACCCTGCCTTTGAATTTCCTTCTCTCCACTCCTGTTAGTTTATTTGAGTGGACATCTATAATGAGGACATCCTTGCTATGCATAGGATATCCTTTATTTCAAAGGAAAAAGAGAAAGAAAAGCAGCAGCAGCAGTGGTTCAGGATCTCAGGTGCCTGGGCCACAACTATGAATGTGGTTAACCAAGACCCATAATGTTTCACCTGATGACAGTGACCACAATTGCTTGAGAGGATACATTTGTCCTTCTGCTAAGAGACACTGCACCAACTTAGGATCCTAAACAAGGCATGAATAACACAGAGAACCACTGTGTGCCTGACAGTAGTGAGAGGCCATGGACAGGTGGCGCTTTCTCCTTCCCTTTCCCTCCCCCCTGCCTCCTTCCTTTCCTAATTCTCCCTGCTCTCTCCCCTTTTCTAACTTCCCTTTCTGCTCCTTCTCCAATTCTCTTCACTAATCAAATAGCTGTTTTGTGATATGGATTTAATTTACTATAAACATTTAGCAAAACTTGCTATTTATTAAATTGACTCTCTTTAGTGTATTTGTCATTGCTGTAATATCCAAAAGTGAATTAGGGAGGAAAACCGAGACCCTCCGAATTCATTAATCTCATGAGCTAATCTGATACTGCAGTCTATGTCTCTTGAGTACAATTGCATTATTTAAGCATAATAGTAATTTGAATTTATAGATCTCCTGAAGCTATGAGTAGAATTGAAGACCTATCACATTCATGTAGGTCTCTGAGCATAAAACTCCTTTCAAGTTAGTACATTTCAAGACCTAGTGGTTTTTCCTGAGTAGGTTTAAAGATGAAGTAACCATATATTTCTTGCATGTACATTAGATTCTTTAAATACTGAGTGTTAAATTGTGAACATATTTAATTTCCTCAAGTATATTCAAGCAGCACAATTAAAGAAAATACTTGCGAGGCTAACACACCCTTTCATTCATGATCCAAAGGAGGTTGTTGTTCAAACATGTATTGCCAGTAGGTGCTGGCTAGCTCTCAGATGATTTATCATGAATAATCTGTAGATTCACACTCTGTTATAGAGCATGAAGTACCTCCCTTTATAAAGGGGCGTTTGGATGTTGTAACTGAAAGTCTTTTCTTCATTCACAGAATTCTTGTCCCATTCCAGTTTAGTGTAGCCATTGAACATTGTGTCTTTGTCTCTCTGTCATCTAAGTCCCCTCAGGTCTTAGGAGAATCCCTAATTATGTGTAATCTTGATGGGGGGAGTGTTCACTTCCAATATGGAAATGCAAAGGGCTAGTTCCTTTCTTTTCCTGATGCTAATAATGCTATTTAGACATGACCTAAACTCAGTTGATTGGATGCTCCAGCCAAGGACTTTAAACCTTGAATGAGTACATAAAATAAAGGACAGCTGGGTTTCCTTCACAGGCAGTAACAGAGTGTTCAGTGATGGAAGTATCCTGGCAGATTATTACTGCTAAAAGTGATTATTATGCTTCCAGCTTCCATATATGTATGGAAGTCCTCAACAATTGTTGAGTCCTCAACAATTTTCCAGTAATTTTATTTTTGGTTAATAGACTTAGATTTAGTATTGGGTAGATAGAAATACTGGCCTCAGTTCTTAACTTCCCCTTATGTCCAAACCCCTGCCACATGACTTTGCTGTCCTTCCCATTAGAAGTGATGTGTTCTTCCTCATACCTGACTTTGGGCTTGACCATAAACTCGTTTTGTCCAACAGAATGTGGGTAGAAGTGGTATTGTGTCAGTTCTGAGTCTAGACCTTAGAAGGCCCATTTCTGCCTCCCTTATTGTGCTTCTGCTATTGCCATGAGGTACCTTCTGCTCTCTTAGCCTGCACCCCAGAATGAATGCATATGTAATAGACCTTAGCCCAACCTTCAATGAGGAGCAAAGCCCAGCTGGAATTACTTGAAGCAACACCACCTAGCCAACCCTAGTCTAGATTAGTTAGCCACCAAAAGAACCATTGATGTGTGAGTGAGTTCAGCTGAGATTATATATCTGGAATAAGACAAGGGTGCCCACTGTCACCACTTCTATGAAACATAGTGCTGGAAGTACCAGCCAGAGTAATCAGGCAAGAGAAAGAAAGAAAGGGTATCCATATTATGAGGAGGTCAAACTGTTGCTTTTCACTGATGTTATGATCTTATGTTTAGAAACCTCCCAAAACTCCAAGAGACTCCTGGAGTTGACAAATTCAGCAAACTCTCAGGATACAAAATCAATGTACACAAATCAATAGCATTTCTATATACAAGTAACAATCAAACTGAGAGTCAAATCAAAGACTCAATACCTTTCACAATAGCTACAAAGAAAATAAAATACCTAGGAATATACTTAACCAGGAAGGTGAAAGATGTCTACAAGGGGAACTATGAAATGCTGAGGAAAGAAATTGCAGATGACACAAACAAATGGAGAAACATATCCTGCTCAAGGATTGGTAGAATCAACATTGTTATTATAAAAATGTCCATACTACTCAAAGTGATTTATAGACTCTATGCAATCCCCATCAAAATACCAATAACATATTTCACAGATCTAGAAAAATAATTCTATGCTTCATTTGGAACCAGAAAAGAACCCTAATCATCAAAGCAATCTTATAATTCCTCACTCGTGGAGTCATTTACTCCATCCCATCCAAATACCATCTATATGCTGATATTGCCAAATTTGTATTTCTAGTTCAGATCCCCTACCAAGGGCCAGACTTGCATAGCCAACTGCCTATTCAACATCTCCTGATGAATGACTAGTGGGAATCTCAAATTTTATTTGTTCAAAATCAAAATTATTTCCCTATCCTTATTCCCCTATTCTTTTACTTAGTATCTAGAAATTCCATTCTTCCAGATGATCAGGCAAAAATTGTACAGTCATCCTGTAGCTTCTATTTTTCTCATTCCTCACATGCAATCATCCATCCACAACTTTTCTTAAAGTTTTCTTTCCAAAGTGTCTCTCAAATCAAACTATTTTTTTTTACTACTTCCAGCACTACCATGTGGGTCCAAGGCACCCTCATTTTTTTTGCTTAGAACCTCATAGCATCTTAACTCATCTCTTCGCTCTAACTCTGCCCTTGAAACCTATTTTCTCATTGAGTATTTAAAAATGGGAGACACATGTCAGTTCTCTTTTCAAAATCTTCAGATGGTTTCACATTTCTACAATTCTTATTCTGGCCTATAATGTCTAACATGATCCCTGCCTGCCTCCGCCCTTTTCCTCTTCCACTCACATTACCTCTCTGCTCACATCTTTTATCATCTTCCCTTTATTTCACTCCTCTCTGTTCTGCTCTGCTCTCACACTGGCCTCCTTGCTGATCTTTGCACACCAAGCATGCTCATCGACCCTCCAGGTAAATGACCTTTGCGTTGCCTCTTCCCATTGTCTGGAATTTTGTTCTCCACAAAAATGCTTGGTTTGCTTTCTTCCTTCTTTTATATCTCAGCTTAGATATTTTTTCTAATAGAGACCTTTTCTTCCCTTCATATATAAAGAGTATTTTCTTCATTCTCATCTATTCCCCTTAACCTATTCTTTTTCT
The DNA here is from genome assembly GCA_008750895.1 of Mirza zaza. Lineage (NCBI taxonomy): Eukaryota > Metazoa > Chordata > Mammalia > Primates > Cheirogaleidae > Mirza > Mirza zaza. The sequence continues at coordinate 18,861 of VSMD01032338.1, read as the reverse complement.
CTTCAAAACGCTTATCACTTGACATATATTTACTCATTTCATTGTGAAAACGCTACTAGAACATGAAGCTTCAATAGGACAGCACCATTGTCAGTTGTGTTTTTTTGCTGTATCTGTAAAGATTAAAATCATTCCTGACACATAGAAGGTGCTTAATAAATGTGTTGTGAATTGAATTAGATTACATTTATTTATGACATTGCCTACGATTTCATGTTAATATTTCAGGACTGTCTTCTGGATAGCAGAAACTGAAGTAAAATCTCATGGTGCCAAATATTTAAGAAGCAAAGTTATAGAAAATAAGGGGGTCTTTAATATTTTTACCAGTTTGAATACAACATATTTAGGATTGATGAGCAAAATTATGAATTTAAATGATAAAATGTAACAGTAGGTTTATTTTAAAAAGTATTATAGAAATAAATAGACTTTTAATAGCCTAATGTAAAAATAGACTTTTTCTAAAAAAATAGATCCCAAAATACAAGCACAGTGATAAGTCAGAAAGGTTGATTAATAGCAGCTGGTGTCTATAAGGTATATTAGGAAATATAATTAATTCTTTGTACAATTATTATACTGGAATTGTACTTTGTTTTCATATTCTTGGAAGAAAACCAACTACCCTAGGGTTACCAACCTGGAAAGACAAGTCAGTCACCAAACATGGTAACACAAGACACCAAACTACTGCGATACACAAACAGCATGCTAATACAAAAGGTGGATGTGTAAAGCTGATTTGCTCATGGAATTAAGAGGATAATATAACTACTCTAAGAAAGAGAGTCCTAGGGAACCAGGATAAAGTCAAGGAAGGGAACAAGAAAATAATAGGGGTTTGGTGTTATATAAATATATAAATCTTAGTGTTCCTTTTTGAGGGCTTCTTGGACTGTTACATATCTAATTTTTTGTTGGAATGATGAATTAGTGTTAGCAATTTTCTGTTTTGCCTTATCTACCAGTTGGTAGAGCTGTGCGAACTGTTTTTCTTGGATTGGTGGAGTTTGTTCCTTTCATATGCTGGTGAGTTGAACTGGGCTGCTGTCAACTTTTCAGTTACTGGTTTCCAACTCAGCAATGACATAGGTCATCTCTATACAAATAAATAAGTTGAGTGGTCAATCACCAAAGCAATTAAGTAAAATAATTTGGAGCTAGAACTAGTTTGGCATTTTGGCCTGATGTATCCAGTAATCCTATATAAAAGTTAATTGGTTTGCTTTTGTGGATAAAATCATAGCAGCAGGCACTACTTTTTCTCTGTGATCCTGCTCTACCAACAACCAAGGTAAATGGGGACAAAGAAGAATGAAGAACTGAAATTTAAAAAATTTCATGGCAGACACGCGAGTAGGGACAACTTTTATTTTATCATGACATTTTAGATACTCTGTTCTTTTCTTTAATCATTTTAATAGAGAAGGTAGATCTAGTAAGCAATCTGTTGTTCATTCTTTTTTTTGAATCTTTCTCTTAGAAAAGATATTAGCCTGAAATATGTGCCTAAAATTGTTTTATTTTTCCATCATTATTTCAGTTATTTTCGTTGCATCAGTATTACTCAAAGCACTGACATTTTGTTCTTATTCTCTCTTTTTTGCTTTAAAAGATATAGAAATGAATTAACCTATAAGCATATAAAGAAGAACATTTAAACGTAAAAATATATGAAAGTTCAACCTTAATTGTGTTTTAACCCAATATTATTAAACTGTATTTATCTATACTGAAGCCTGAAAGATTAGCAAGCTGATAGAGAGATTTTAAAATTATGATTTTAGCTTTAGAGATTTCTGTGTCTTTTTTGATATCAAAAATGAGGATAGCAAAATAGAGAAAAATTGTGAGTGATACTGGATTTATATCAAATATGCTCATATTCAGACTTAAAATTATATGAAATTCAAATTTCATGACAATTAAAATTATTATGTTCTTAAAACATGTCCTGAGATTATATCTTTCATATTTTCGTGCTTGCACATGTAATATATTTTGAGTATATAATCATGATATTGTCAAGTTGTTATGCACAAAAGGAAACCTTCATCTATTATCTAAACTGACAAATACCCAGTAGTCATTCCTCTGTCTTCCCCAAGTAAAAGCAGTATCTGTTCCTTTGACTTAGTAATCAGCATTCAATGATTTACCACTTGTTTGTGCTTTTTGAGGTCCACAGCAAATTGCAAACCGCATATATTCAGGAGAAACAGTTGGAATAAATTATAAGGAGCAGGCTTATATGCCAAGCAGCAAATAAGAAAACTAAATTAGGGTTTATAAAGGGTCTATCTTCAGTATTGGAATGGTTTTCCCTTCATTCTTGTGGGATCCCCATTTTAATCTTCAAGTTGGAATTGTTCAGCTTGTTTTCTCTAGGTATTTGAATGGGAAAATAGAGTGAGCCAGGCTTTAAATGAAATAGCAGAGCACTTGTGGGCTGGGGGGTCTAGTACTATTCACAGGGAGTTGATTTTATTCACTGTTTTGCCCCTTCTTGGATGAGTCTGGTTGGAGTGTGTACCTCGGGTCTCCATTCTATAAACAGCATTCTATAAAAATACAGTCACTCATTTACAGAGTGTTGTTAATGCCTATAAACACTTTCAAGAACATACAGAAGTAATTAGGTGAAACTTTGAAGTATGATCCTTTACCTTAAGATCTGTGTTGATTCTTGGATGGTCTGGCTTGTTATAAGTACCCATCTATTTTGAAAAAAAAACAATGTTTTAAAGACTAGTATTGTGTAAAGAATTGGCTCTAAATATCAAGTTTCTGTCTTTCTTGTTCTAAAAAATATTGAGAATTCTTGGCATACTGGGTTCATGACTGAAAGCTGCCTATAGGAAGGATAGTTTGAAACTGGCAGGAGTAACATTTAAATAGCCCACCCAATAAGTCAGAAATTATCCCTGGCTGAATTTCTATACAGAGAAAAATTTAAGTGATTTTTGCCATAAATTAGAAGTAAATAGACTCAAAATCATTTATAACCTCTTTTAGGGGTCTGTAGGCTGAAGTCACATGGGTTATATTAATAATAACTGAATTGAATTGTTCTTGAGGCAGTGAAGAGTCAGAAAATCTATTTGAAATCTAGTTCAGTCACTAGCTAGGTCACATCAGGCAAAAATGACTTAATCATTATAAGTCTTATTTCTTCATCTTTACGTGGGGTATTTTCTATCATAAATTGTATTATTAAATAAGTTTCATATAAAAAGTTCTTAGTACTTTTGGTGACCTCTAGGAAGAATGAAAAACTGGTAGATATTACATTGTTAAGGTGGTTAATATATATTTCACCCTAAATATGAACTGAGTTGTTGTGAAGCATTGGGCACACTTGTAAATTTCAGAACATTTTATAATATTTATAAAATTTTTCATTACTCTTATTTTTTTTTGGCTCTGTTGTCTTCTTTTACCACTTCCCCTAAAAACTGTAACTACTTTGCTTGATTTTCTTTTCTGATTTTTTACTGATTGCTTACTTGGTTATTCCAATTATTGATCACTAGGGCAAAAGCTTAAAAAAGTTAAAAAGTTTATATGTGCTATGCTGCCAGTGACTCTCTGTTTCACCAAATGATGGTGAATAGGCTGATGGTTGAGGCTTTCCTAACTTGGTAAGATGATTCATGGTTGTAAGCAGGGAGATGTCAGTGATTCTTAACTCTGCTGCTTGTGAAAATCAGGTGATTTTCTGGGCTTCATCCCTGAAGATTCCGACTTAATGGATCTGGTGGGGCCCGTCCTTGGGGGGTGTGAAAAGTTCTCCAGGTGCCTTGAACATGCAACCAAGATGGAGACTCACTGGGCTGTGTAGGGAAGCTTGGATTTCTGCAGAGTGGCTCCTCGGAGGGCCTAAATCTTTTTGAATCTATGCATTTTCCATAAAGGGCGGTGACTTCACTTGGGAGTTAACCTTGTTTGTTTTTTAGGTTGCTTTAGTTTAGTTCTACCCTCCACACTGGGGAATTCAAGTTTCACTGTGACTTTTAAGGAAATTTTATTCCCTCTCTTCCTGTCTATGGCTCATATCTGAAAGGCTCCTACTTCAAATGGAAGAGTTAATTGGACTAATTTGCAATTATCGAGCTTATTGCCCAAATTTAGACCAGCAGTATAAGTGGACCCCAGTCAGTGTGGGCACTAGTTTGGCATTCCTTCTATGTCTTTCTAATGCTGCCTACATGACATTATTTTAGAAGTACCCACTATTGTATTTCTTTTACTCTTTAGTTAGTGATATCTAAGTCAAGCACAGGTGATATCACATTTGAAGAGAGCATGGGAGGCTCCTAGTTGCAGCCCACATTCCACCTTCCTGACTGTCTTATATTGGTCCATTTCTGCCTCTACATTTTGTTCACAGTGCTAGGGGCTCCTCCTTCCATGATAGTTATTTAAGAGGGGCCCTTCTTCAAAGGCGAGCTTGACTGCTTCCTCTTCCATAAACTGTTCCACTTCTGACCTTCCCAGCCTCTGTGATCCCATTCTTCTCTGCATTCCTGTGCCCACCTGCCCCATGATCCTCCATGACTCAGGGCTTGTTTATGCTTTTTGCGTCTGCATCTTGTCTTCATAACTTGATTTAGACTATTTCAAGTTTAGAAAAATCCTGTTGACTTCATGAATTAGGTCCTATATTACTCAATACATTTCTGATGGTAGTGGTGAAGGAGGCAATTTTGGGAAAGGAAGTAGGGTGTGGGCTGTATTGATCAGGGAAGACCACAGAGTAGGTAGAATTTGCATAGGATTGGGTAGAATTTGGATTGCTGGAGGAGAGATGCTTCTACAAAGTGTTATATTTGGTCAAGCTTGAGTAATCTGTGTGTGTGTGTGTGTGTGTGTGTGTGTATGCTTATAAACATACACACATACATATGTACTTATAGAGCCTGCTGAGTTTCTAGACCTTCTTAGTACATAATTTCAGAATCTTCCCTGATAAATGCCGATGTTTCAATTTCCAGTCTCCAAAATGAGGGTGAAACATATATCTTAGAAACTTACTTTTAAATGCAAATAAAGGAATGCCTACATTATTCTCATTCATGGACTTTCAACTGGAGGTAACTCTAAAAATTGTTCATTATTGTTTTCCAATAACGTGGTTGAGGAAGAAAGATTACTAATGGTATAACCTTACCACTTGCTATTTTAAAAATTGTAGCCCAACTTTCTTTTTCCATGTGCATTTTGAACTAGCTCTCAGGAATCTTAAATTGGAATAGAATGTCAGTGATTATATTTACTTAAAAAACCTGTTTGTATTGCATATGAAATTAAAAGCTTTTAAAAGGAACTGCATGTCAGAGATGCAATTGAAGCCCTTGCCAGCAGTTCCCAGCTCTGACAGCTACCTTGGCTACATGATCAGAACATGCTGATGTAAGAGGACGGATAGTAAAATCAACCACCAACTAGATCTCAATTATTATGACATTGATGTCAGACAGTGACATGGTCACAAAATCATCTTCTTTTGCCCATTGGGTTTGGGGGAATAGATTTTTCTGTCCAGCAAGATATTTATTTAAACAATATTTAAAACTTAATTTCTGGTTGAGAAATTTAAGTAGCGCCAACTGGCTTTTTTTTTTCTTTCTGAGGACTACTCAACTTTCTTTACAACAACATGTATGACCTTGTATCTGGCCTTACTTCTAAATCTCCCTGTGCCTTTATATTCAACATTAGCTGCCTCCTACAGTAAATTCAGTGAGTCCAATTGCTTTTTATAATGAAGCTCATGTAAATTGGACTAGAGCAGAGGTTTTATTAATGATACTAATCTATTATTAAGGCTGCTTCGATCATCCTTTCTGAATAGTAAGATAAAAGTAAAAAATCATATAAAGGCCCCTGTCAACAGGCTTGATGAAGAAAATGAAACTTGGGAAATTTATACTTCTCAATTTTTTTTGGCAAGGCAGAGTAATTTATTTCACATCCCATTCCAGTTTTTCATAATTTCTACTAGAAAAATCTAGATTTTTCCCAAGGTATATCAGTCACACATAATAAAAATTTTATTCATGTGCAACATGGAGCTGAATGGTGATGTCTTTTGGAATCCAAATGTAGTGGGTTTTCTTGGATATTCATGCTTTTATGCCTTCTTTTGTTTTTCCTATGAATGCGCTTATGAATGTCATGTGTGTATCTGAATTTTTAGTATACAAAACATGGTCAGTGTGTTACTACCTAGCTCACTTTTTTTCTCCTCAAATGGTTGAATTATTAATAACTGTTTCACAGGAAAAAGGATAAGCAAAGAGATAATACAGTTTCAGAGTGAGATGGGGTCCTAAATGCTCCTCAACCTGTGTTAACTACTTACTCTGTCTACTTTATAATAACCATTTTTAAAATGTGTATCTCATAGCCTTCATCAGTGATCTTATTAATTTCTATGTTTGTTGTGAATTATGTCCATATGTTTTATTGTGTTTCTATTTAAAATGATTTTAGAATTTAAAGCATATTTTGGAAAATATGAAAGAAGCAGAAGGAACTGAAACACATTCAGAGATGCATCAGTAAGTCAACATTAGAAAAATGACAGTGCACTGGTGTGTAGAGAGAAGTACAGGATGATTAGAATAAAGCCCAAAGGGGTTTTTTGAGTTTGTGGGTGAAGGTTATATATTGTACCATGGAAAGAGGCATGATTATGACAGCTGCAGAGGGGGAGGAGGCCAGGTAGGAGGGCTTTGGTCAGAGGGAAGGCAGTTGAAGAGTGTCTGGTGCTCCATGGCATACCAGATACAAATATTTCTATTTGCAGGTGACAGAAAATCAATTCAAAATGACTTAATTTAAGAAAAAAGGAATTTGTTGACTTACAAATTGGCTTAATTAAAAAAAAACTTGCTTACATAATTGAAAATCTAGAGAAGGCATTTCTGGAATGTAATCCAGGCATGTAATTCTACCAAGAATATCTCTTTTCCCACCTCTTGGTTCTGCTTTCCTGTGTTGGCTTCGTCCTTAGATGGGCTCTCCCCAGAAGCTTCTGAACGATATCCTTCCTGGTTAGCAACCCCAATGGAAAGAGAACACATTTTCTAAGAGTTCCCACTAGTTTCTGGACTAATATTTGTGAATTCAACTTGATTTATTAGTCCTTTGTGAGCTAAACATTAGTCAGAAGAGGCAATGATCTGACTGCACAGGAGTCATGCGTCCATTTTTTCAGCTTAGGATGGAGTTGGCCCCATTCATCCAGACCACAGGGACCGAGGGGGCAGGAAAGGGAGATTCATCAGGAGAAAACTGAGAGCTGATAACAGATGAATGGGCTATGGATGAAATAGACAAAATGAAACTGAAAAGCAAACTAAGAGGTCTACTGCATATGGTTACAAATAAGATCTGGATGGAGAATGGTCTTTAAGGGAGTAACAGCTTCAGGGAAGATATTTTTTAAAACAGGCATTATGTGTCTTTATAGGAGAATCTAATAAAAAATTATTCAGGAAATTACAATGCTAATACTCAGTCGATGGTTATTAAGAGAATGAATAGCTAAATCAAAGAACATATTTTCATGCAGATGTCCCAAATAATTAGAAAAACATGTAGGAAGATTGATCAAAGTAAAGGATTTTCAAAGTTTTCGAGGGGAAACTTTTGGGTCCAAATTATTCATTCTTAGTAAGAGCGTGTGTATTTGTGAAAACAGAAAACATCCTTGCAAAACAACATTTGTTTTTTAGTCTCCACTTCATTTATGCGCCAATCAGTAAAATTGTAATGCAGGCACAAGTGGCTCCATTTTGCTAGCAAAATACTGCATGTTTGTCCGGAATAACTTAATTTGTCACGGAGAGAAAAAAATGTATTGATACCAAAATCTCATTAACTTCACCTACAGACACAAATTTGTCACTCTTAAAGGAATTGACTTGGCTACAATTTCAAAGTTAAATGTTGTTTGAATTTACTCTTATTTTCTTTAATTATTTTCTAAATGGTAAAAATGAAATTTTTTACCAAGATATATGGGACATATAATGTACAACTTTGGGATTTTTGATAGTCGTTGCTCAGTTTTAGAAATAATTTTGCCTGAAAATGTAATATGCCTATCAGAAAGTTTGAATCAACAGAATCCAGTTCAGGAATTATTTATTGAAGATAGGTGCGGCAAAGGATAAAACAAATAGCAACTTTCCCACTTCCAAGCAATTTTCAAGTTAGCATGGGAAAAATTGCTATATTTTATAATCATGTACATACATGATTATAATACATCATAAGTTCTTTAACCACTTTGGTATCACTGTTGACTATAGTCGATAGCCATGATCTGACTTTTCTAATTTTTCATTTATCAAAATAAAATTGTGAACATTTAAAAATAACGTAATGAAAACATATATGTATATGTTACCTATTCTGATTTACATTACAAGTAAAGCTGCCTAAAAGTAAGAAAGGACAGTTTTGTGAGGGAAGTGACAATTGACACATATGTTCTAAAAGTGGGAATTTTTTTTTTTACATTTTTATAATTTATTTTTTACAAATTATTTGGCAAAAGTTGTGGTTTTTTTTCCCTGTTAGAGTAAATAATGGAGAGGCAAAGTATAGATTTTATTCCAAGAACAGGATGAAGACAGTGAAGAGAAGAGGTGGGAAATGAGGCTGGAGAGGAAGACCAAAGCCACACGAGAGGATGCACAAGAATTTGTGATCTAGATTCTAGAAGGTTTGGTGACAGATTTCATTGTGGAAGTTGTGGGAAAAAATAGTAAAAAAAATGTCTGATATTTGAGTGCAGTGGAATAGGAGATAGCTGATGCCATCCATAGAAATAGGAAAGTCAAGAGGAGTTATCAGTTACTTGAGAGGGTAAAGATATGATAATTTTGGGATTAATTAAATTTTAATGGTTTGGAAATATCCAACCATTAAAGTTATGTTTAGGGTAGAGAAAGACTTTTGCATTATTCTGCCTAGAGATGATGATTGAAGCCTTGAGAAGAATGAATGAAATTGCAGAATGAGGGAAAGTTTGAGGATACAGACTAGGAGATTTGGAGGAGAGAAGAATGAGGTGGCAGCCTGTAAACTGGTGGACTTTGATTTTCCTGCACTTTGTCTTTGACCTTGTTACCAATCCCTTCTACACATGTTTTCTGTCAGAATTTACTACTCTTCTCTCCCACTCCTTTGTTGGCTTCAGAGTGTCTTAAAGGAGGTTCCTTGTTTAATCGGATCTATGTCAGAATCAGGTTCTTATCTTGGCACTCAGATTGCTGGTGACTTGATTTATCTTTTTAGCTTGCATTTTAGAATTTTTATCCACCTGGACCTCAGATACATACCTTCTTAGCCTGTAACTTGAGGTATCAGTCAGGAAACCTCAGGAAACTTGTGGCAAATTCAAAGGGGTAAGTGGAAAAGAAAAAGTTTAATTAAAGGGCACTTTTTAAATGGTGTCAGTAGGGTTAAGGGAACAACAAAGAATGATGACACTGGAAGGTGTTGCTGCCCTTGGACTGGAAGGGGTGAAGGGAAATGGTAGTTATGGGAAGATGGGAGAGTTGTTAGCCGTGGGAAAGGACCCATGCGGTAGGTTACCCTGGGGAGAAAAATACAACCACTGCCAAGCTTCTGCTCAGCAGGGAAGGATGCAGGAAGTAAATTCCCTAACTTTTCCTTTCTCCCTCCTACATCTCCAGCCAGTGCCAACCATTTTCAAACCAATGTGGAATCCAGAGGGCAAGGAAGCCCTGGTGGTGCTTCCCGGAGTAGAGGTCAGCTTGCTGCGGAGGAAAGCAGGGCAATGGGTCACTTTACTCTTGCCTGTGCTACTTAGACATCAGCTTCTTGCTTTCTGTGATCTGTGATAGATACGAATGGGTGTTTCAAAGGACTTTTCAAAAGCTTCTTCATTTTCCTTTTGCTTTTCTTCTACATCTTAAGCTGCAGAGTGTTAAAAGAATTTGAAGGGAAAAAGCAGAAGGCAAAAAAGGCTGGAAGAGATGCATAGAATGGGAGACTTCTTTTTATGTCTGTGCACAAAAAACTGATACTGTATATCATTAAGAATTTGGCTACTAAATATGTTTAAGAATTTCGCTCAGGGGTTCTGTATTCCTCAGTCTGACTATGGGAAACCTTTTTTAAAGCCACCAGCAAGCACCACACCTTCGTTGTGACACTCTTGGCTGCTTATCCAACATCATTCTCATATTCTTTCTTGCTAATAGACTCTCATTTTGTCCCAGTAGTAGTGGCCAAAGGCTTTGGGAAAGGTTGGCCCTTCCCCAAAACTGGGGTAGACGTTGATTAGTTTAAGAAGCTAATCAAGGTGTAGCAGGATGTGAAATAAATTTTTTTTTCATGAGTTTCATAATAGTAATTCAAGCTCCAAAGCTGAGGTCAAAGTGAATTTAAGGACCATATATTCTAAAGATATGTTGTAGATCATGTGTGAGGAATTTCAAATGATTGATACTAAAAACAGATCTTGTGTTTCTTAGTCCATCATCCATAATCAAGAGTATATAAGAAGTAAGAAGACTCTCTCTTAGAGAGAAGATTTTATTGGAGAGAATTACTGGAGTTCTGTGCTTCTGCTTACCTGAAGCTGAATGAGGAGACAACTTGAGCAAACCACTCGTAGGGTGTGGGTGTGTTTTCCATGAGGGGAGTTGGAGCTACAGAAGTCTCTGAGGACCTGGTATAGCCAAGGGACCAATAGAAAATATAGGGAGATAGCGTCTGGGAGAACCTAGTGGTCCCCTTGATTGGGAAGCCAGGACTTCTTAAGGTGAGAGTCTCATTGGAACTACCCAGTAAAGTGAATAGGGAGAATTTCAATGGATACACGTTTTCTGTTAATCTCTCTTTCTCTCTTCTCTATCCATATACCTTACATTACCTTGGTGACACCATTGACTATTGGTAGTGGGAGCCCCTGGCACTCATATCCATATGTATACCTGGTTTAGTATCTGGGAAATACCTTTATAAAGACAGAGTCTAATGCAGAAAATATAAAGAAAAATTCTGATAGCCCTGTGTATAAAAATACTTAAAATTCTGTAGGTCAATAGTAACGATGAACCTGATTAAAAAAAAATTGCAACATAAAATTAAAGGATTGACATCTAATAAATCTCCCCCAAAATGTGTAAAGGATAGGCAAAGTTGATGCATAAAAGAAGAAATATAAAAAGCCAATAAATATGTGAAAATATGTTTAAACTTGGGAATAGACACTTCCCTACACTACTGGGCAAAACAAACTTAGAAATAGGTATCAAAATATGTACTCTTTAATCCATTATACCCAATAATAAAATTTTGTCTAAAACAATGATCAGAGACATAAACAGAGACATCTGTGAAAGAATGTTCATAATAGTGTTATTTATATTGGTGAAAAATTTGAAACAACTTATATCTCCCAAAAAAGTGAAAAGTGAGCACATTTATATACTTATGTGGTGAAATACTATGCAATTAGTAACAATAATATTTTAATAACCTAGGAATAGTGTGATATGAGGTTGTTAAAAAATAAAAGGAACACACACAGGGCACAAAATAGAAAAAGTGATAAACTAAACTATATCAAAATCAAAACATTATGCTTATTCTCATTAAAATAAGAAACTGTTAGCAAAATAAAAAAGTCAAGCCACAGAGTGTGAGAAAATATCAGCTATACACATATCTGACAATATTTACAACTTAATATGAAAAGATAACTAACCCAATAAAAAATGGGCAAAAGGCTTAGACATTTCTTAACGAAGATATAAGAATGGCTAAGAAGCACCTGAAAAGGGCTTTTATATCAGTGGTCATCAGAGAAGTGCAAATTATAGTAACAATAAGACACCACTACACACCCACTGGAGTGGCTACAATTAAAAAAAGGTGGAAGATATCACATGTTGGCAAAGATATGGAACTACTAGAACTCTCATACACTGCGGCGGAGAGTGTAAAATTGCACAACTCTTTTGGAAACCTATTTGACAATTGAAAGTTAAGTATGTACCTACCCTATGACCCAGAAATTCCATCCTAAGATTACTCAAAAGGAAAAAAAATCACACCTACAAAGAGACTTGTGCAAGAATATTCTTGGCAACTTTATATTTACTAACCAAAAATTGGCCACAAAGCATATGTTCATCAACAGGCAAAAGGATAAACGAATTGTGGTATAGGTCCATAAAATAGAATATTATTTAGCAGTAAAAGAAAATGAAATACTGATAACATAATAAACTGGATGAATTTCAAAAATATTATGTCAGACAAAAAGAAGTCAGACACAGAGAGGACTGAAGTCTGATTCCATGTATGCGAAGTTCAAGGACTTGCAAAAAAAATCTCAGCTGACAGAAAACAGAATTGTGTTTCCCTATGACTGGGAAGTGCAATATACTAGAAAAGGGCAGAAGGAAACTTTTTGGAATGATGGAATTATTCTCATGATTAAAGTGGAGATTACATAGGCTTATAAAAGTGTCAAAATTCATTGAGCTGCACACTTACGATAAATACAGTTTATTGTTTGTAAATGATAACTTAGTATTTTTTTTGTTTTTGTTTTTTGAGACAGAGTCTCACTGTGTTGCCAGGGCTAGAGTGCCCTGGTGTCAGCCTAGCTCACAGCAACCTCAAACTCCTGGGCTCAAGTGATCCTTGTGCCTCAGCCTCCCAAGTAGCTAGGACTACAGACAAGCGCCACCATGCCTGGTTATTTTTTCTATATATTTTAAATTGTTCAGATAATTTCATTTTATTTTCAGTAGAGACGGGGGTCTCGCTCTTGCTCAGGCTGGTTTCGAACTCCTGAGCTCAAAGGATCTGGCCGCCTTGGCCTCCCAGAGTGTTAGGATTACAGGCGTGAGCCACCACGCCTGGCCAATAACTCAGTTTTTTTTGTTTTTTTTTTAAATGGACATGAATTGTACCATTTGGATAGGAGGTGAAATCAATGGGCAAGAAATGTTCAAATTTTCCATTAGCTGAGATCCACCAGAAATAGATCACCCACTAGTTGATTTGGCAGGTGCTTCTCTACAGTGGAGGTGGAAAGATAGACTGATGATTCTTTGTCTTTTTTGACTGATAATTTTTCTGCCTCAGTGATTGTCCAATTCACCCAATTCTTCTAGCTCTGACTGCATGCTCACCCAGAACATTTTTATTGTAGGAACTGCTTCCCCATGAGATTTTCTTGTTGAAGAAAGAAGGTGCTGCTCAGTAGACACATACTAAGCTGTTAGGTTTCTGGCTACAGGTTGGTAAATGGGCATCCTGCTTAATCTATTGGTTAGCATCAGTGGATCCTCCAGTTGACCTTTCAAGATCCTGAACCTGCAGTATTGAGAAGGTGACCCTGGCACAGGTGGCCACATGCTGAGGCTTTCCTTGGGCATCCACAGGACTCCTCAAAAAAAAGAAAAAGAAAAAAGTCAGTTCTCTCCCTGCTCAACAGCTTTGTGAAACAGTGCTTTAATTGTGGTGCACACATAATACCTTTTATCTTCAATCTGTTTGAGAGAGTTTGGCTTGTCATATGTCAGAATCAGGCCCATTTCAGTTGTGATGCTACTACTTCAGAGAGGCAGAGGGACACTCTCTTTCACATACTTTCTAAACTATAATATTAAAAAAAAATTGTCTTAAAAAGAATCAAAAGGGAAGTTAGTTTATTATTGTTCAGATAACGTGGTAATTTGCCATTACATGAACAGAAAATAAGAACAGTATGAACATCAGTAAAAGCCAGGTTTGGAAAAAATTGCTTTGTGCAGATAGAAAATTCTGTAATTTATCCCAAACTGCATTCACCAGATTCATAGCACGATGTAATCCTTTTCTATTACGTACCAGTCTGTGCAACTAATCTTGTAAGATGAATCTTTTCCCTTTAAGACGAATTATGCAGTTCAGACACTATTTCATTCTTAGAGCTCACAGGTTATATATAAAAAGTGTAAAATATTCACAAATATACATAAATGTAATTCCTGTAAGTATGGTGCAAAAAGAGCATTTTAATAGTATTTTAAAGACGCTCTATGGGAGACATTTTAAATATGCCAGACAGGGACAGAAGCCAATCTGAGTTAAAAAGATATTTTATGATTATATAAATTTTATTTTATTTTATATGTAAAAATAAAAAAAACACCTTAAATACCTTAAATTCAATGTTCAGGGATAAGTACTGTTGACATTTTAGTAAATTTTCCGTGTCTATTTTTTATGGGTAAAGTTTCATTAAAAATTGGAAACCATGTCTTATGTATAGTTTAAAAATTTTTTTCATTAGTATTATTAATATGTGGTGACCTTTTCAAAACATTATTTTAAATAAATGCCTATTAATCCATTGTTTAACTATATTACAATTTATTTTATTATCCTCTTTTTTTTCTGGGAGATTTATATTTTTTAAGAATCTTTACTATTGCAAATAACTGTGAAATAAATAACTTCATACATAAATTTCTGTATATTTCTCTGATTATTTTATTAAGGTAAATTCCTACCTGGGTCAGAAGAAACAAGTATTTTTGAACCTCTTAATACTAGTTAAAAAATTATATTTTAGACATGCTTTAACTTTTTATATTTATCCTTTGAATAATTTTAAGTGTTACTGTGATAAATAACATTTTGATGCATTCATAATATTTATTTTTTTCAAATAACACATTTGTAAGTATTTTAATGAAATTGTACTGATTTTTCTCTTACTTCTTTACTTTTGGTCCTTTCTGATTTTTCTTTTCTTGCTGTTTCTGTTCTTCCTACTCCTTGGTTTTTTACAAACATTTTCATTTACCCCGTAACTTTTCTAGTGATTTAACATATGTATTCCATTTCCATATAATACTGGTTACCTTTCCATTTGTAAAATTATACACACGAATTTATTTTTCTACAAGAATGAAATACCTGTTAAATAACCCTTCACTACTACTACATGCCTATAACAAGTTGAGAAACTTTTTTGCTCATTTTTCCTTACCTCACATTCCAGTTTTTGTGGATATTGCCAAGAACTGTGAAGAACCGGGGATTTGTAAGCTAATTGGTTAGCCTGTTACTGGCAGAAGACACAAGATTCCTGGGTCAGAGATGAAGGACTTTATTGTTCATGGCACAGTAAGCAGCTTGAATATCATGCCGTATCCGTTCCTCTTGCCCTCCAAGTCCCACAAGGACAGCATGGAGGAGCACAGGGTGGTGCTGTGCATACAGTGGGTTTGCATCACAGCCAAGGGACATGGAGCTTAGGGAATTCGCCACTTCCGTAGTGAGTGGTAAGCAAGCCCGCTCTTTGCCTCTCATCCCTCAAGATTGCTCCGTGAAAACATAACTGAGGAATTACCTAGGTAAAAAAGTAGTCAAGATAAAAAAAGTAGTCAATCTTGATATTAGATCAAGATTACTTTCAACAGAATTTTTCCAAAATTGCTGCATTTTCATAATATTAATAGTAATTATATTTCTTATACTATGGCATCTCTATTCTTAAATTTTTAAATTTTGAATTATCTTTGACTTTGGTGTAGTAAGTCTTTGAGTTACTCTTCATAAAGGATAAGTGAGCGTTTTCTACAAACATGGGTGAAAAATATCACAGTTCATGAGTGAAAAATTTGACACTTGGATATAGAATTCTTGGATTATGATCTTTCCCTTCAGTACACTATAAACATTTTTTTAATTGTGGCCAGGTATCTGGTTTATTTAAAAGAGAAGTCAAACATCAGTGTGTTTTTTATTTCCTTTATATAGCATACTATTTTTATATATTTTTTGTATACTTAAAGAATTTTAAATTTACTTATAAGATTTTTAAAAATCAGGCATGTTTGTGTATCATTCATTTTCCTCATTGTTTTTTGTACATTATAAGTCCTTCATCTGTCCCAAATTGATTTTCTACTCAGAGAAGATTTGTTTTCTTATTTTTTATAATTGCTACCACCCCATTTGCTTGCTTTTATTTCTTCTGGAATCCCAATTAAACACATATTTAATCTTTCTTATTTATTTTCTCTGTATTTTTTGTTTTATCATTTTATTAACTTATCATTTTTTTTAAAATGTTAAAGAAAATTTTAGATTTTTCTCCTGCTTCACTAATTTGCTTTTTTATGGTAACTGATCTTTTATTTTCTGCTTTCATAAAATTTTAAATTTCCCACTAAACTTATAAAACTAACATTTCATATGATCTAGATGTATGTAAATTTTTTAGTATGACTACCTGACAGTTTCATGGACAAAACATTCTCTTGAAATTTGTTGGAAACTCAAATTAAAATATTTTAAAAATATGTTATCTATATTAAATAGTTTCCTAAATTAATTAACTAGGAAATCATTATTTCTGATTCTACACAGTGATCTTTCATTTTGAATTGCATCATATAGTGACTTTTGTTTTTTATTTCTTTTTTAAAAGAGAGGGTCTTGCTCTGTCACCCAGGCTAGATTGCACTAGCATGATCATATGATCATAGCTCACTGCAGCCTCAAACTCCTGAGCTCAAGGAATCCTCCTGCCTTAGCCTCTTGAATAGCTGGGACTACAGGCACCTGCCACTTCCATTGTGCCCACCTAATTTTCTTTCTTTCTTTCTTTCTTTCTTTCTTTCTTTCTTTCTTTCTTTCTTTCTTTCTTTCTTTCTTTCTTTCTTTCTTTTCTTGTTCTTCTTCTTCTTCTCCTTCCTTCCTTCCTTCCTTCCTCTCTCTCTTCCTCCCTCCCTTCCTCCCTCCCTTCCTTCCTTCCTTCCTTCCTTCCTTCCTTCCTTCCTTCCTCTCTCTTCCTCCCTCCCTCCCTCCCTCCCTCCCTCCCTCCCTCCCTTCCTTCCTTCCTTCCTTCCTTCCTTCCCCTTCCTCCCTCCCTCCCTCCCTCCCTTCTTTCTTTCTTTCTTTTTTTCTTTCTTTCCTTTCTTTTTGACACAGGGTTTTATTATGTCGCCCAGGCTGGTCTCAAACTCCTGGCCTCAAGTGAGCTTCTTGCCTCAGCTTTCTAAATAGCTGGAATTGTAGGCATGAGCCACCATGTCCAGCTATACATAATTTGTAAATCTCTTTACTTATCTTTACTGAAGGAAGTTTATATTTGTCTATATTGGCAGATGAAATGACTTTGGTAAGAAATCCATGTCCATTTCTGAATACATCATGCCTTGATGGAAATTGAATGTAAAATTTGACATTAACTGTCAATTACTTTTCTAGGGCAAAAGTCCAGAAGTCAACATGTGTGTGGGAGTGGTGGCATGAAGGGACGTGAGACACTGGAGTCAAAGTAGTCAGGAATAGTTGTAGGAGAGAGCCTTTTCTTTGTTTAGGAAAGTTTCTCTCCATGCTTTATGTGGCAATCAATAGTTACCGAACCACCAGACAGAGTGTCACTGGAGAAAAGACAGATTCTAGCAGAAATTAGAAGAAAGAAGCAAGAAGACGAGCCTACATCGGATGAGGGTCGGCAGGAGGAGTACCTGAGACCACGGGAGACTCCACGGGAGGAGGTTGCAGAGGAGAACTGAAAGCTGGGACCCCCGGAGCAGCCCGGAGACCAGCGGGAAGGGTAGGTGGATCTGCCGTTTCCCCTCCCCTGCATCCCGGACTGCTGGTGGGCTCCCCAGCGGGCGGAGGGACCTGCGGACACAAGCCCAGCGACTACCGCCGCCGACCAGCCCTCACTGAAGGGGAGAAAAGGACACACCTGGAAGTCCCAGGGCCCCACCCACCACCTGAGGCACTAGAGTTCTCTCTTCAGGAACAAGAGCTGATAACAGGACACAAAAACAACAGCGTAGCCTGTTCCTCCAGGCAAGCACCACCTACTGACAGGGAGAGCATCCTGCACACCCTTTTCAAGACACCTACTGACTCATTATACAGAGAGTGGTCGAATCTCAACCACAGACACCACCTACCGGCTCAGAAACTAAACAAGGCGTGTGAATACCCAAACAAAAACCTAAAGAAAAGAAACAACAACTGATCGACATGGGAAGAAATCAGCGAAGGAACTCAGGAAATATGAAGAACCAATCGGAAAACACACCCCCAAAGAGGAGCCCCAGCCCCCTAGAAACGGACACCAACCAAAATCAGGCAACCAAAATGACAGAAGAGGAATTTCGTGTGTGGATCATAAGAACGCTCACTGACCTGCAAGAACAACTCAATAATCAGCACAAAGAAACCACAAAAAGCCTCCAGGATCTAGAAAAAAAGTTCACTAAAGAAATAGACACAATGAAGAAAAGTTTAACCGAACTCCTGGAAATGAAGAATCAGGTCAGGGAACTACAAAACACAGCGGAAAGTCTCAAGAGCAGAGTAGACCAAACAGAAGAAAGAATCTCAGAGATTGAAGATAACACCCTCCAATTAAATAAATCAGTCACAGAAATAGAGCAGAGAAACAATAGAAAAGAGCAAAGCCTACAAGAGCTGTGGGATTATGTGAAGAAACCTAATGTGAGGGTCATAGGATTACCAGAAGGGGAAGAAGACAACACTCACGGGTTGGACAAGCTATTTGAAGATATAATAGAGGAAAATTTCCCAGGCCTTGCTAAGAATCTCAATATACAAGTTCAAGAAGCTCAGAGGACCCCTGGGAGATTCAATGCAAATAGGAAGACGTCACGACATGCAGTCATCAGACTCACCAAAATATCAACTAAAGAGGCCCTTCTAAGAGCTGTAAGACGAAAGAAGCAAGTAACTTACAAGGGAAAGCCAATTCGAATAACATCAGACTTCTCTAATGAGACTTTACAAGCAAGGAGAGACTGGGGCCCCATTCTCACT